>BMAV01006359.1:65837-108870 GCA_019973955.1 Trichonephila inaurata madagascariensis
CGATCAGGTGGCATTAGTAACAACAGAAAAAAAACAGTACTACTAAAACAAATAAATTATAACACAAAGGTTTTGTTAGAATCGCTGAAAAAAGGAAATTGATCTATATAAATTATACAAAATTCATGTCTTGAGACAAGAGTTATTTTTGATTAATAATTGTTTATGTCGTCATAGAAGAGAATACGGAAGGCCTTAAAAAGATGTATGTGTGTGGGAGGAGAGGGGGAGGTTACAACTAAAATAATAATAATCAACATTCTAACAATTTGCATAAATCAAAACAACAAAGACTTTAAAAAAATAAGAGATTTTGTTTTCCCCAGAGGAGTTGAGGGATTATCTCAAGTCAATTTCTTTATTTATAACAACTTCAAATTGGGTCTATACCAGGGGGTCTTCAAACAGTGTTCCATGGAACCCTGAGGCTTCACGAGACATATACAGGGTTTCCACGAGTCACAATAAAATATCGAAAAGAAAATCATAAATGAGTAAGCAAAAAATGTATTCTAGTTCTCTATGAAGTTTGTATAACCACAAGTATCTAGAGCTCATTCCATTATAATTAAAGCCGAAAATTTTATTTATACATGGTAACTTTATTTTGTAATACCATTTTAATTTTTATTATAATATAATAAAAGAACATTAAAACGTTTTTTTTCTTCATATATACTACATACTAGAGAGTGAAAATTCTACTTTCTACTATACCAAGTTCTTTGAAGTAATTTTATACTCATTAGTACAATGTTTTGTAAAAACAAATAGCTTTTTAATTGAAAATATACCTTTTTCCATTTGTTGAAAAAAACACCTATAATAAAGGGGAAGCAGCAACTTATCAACATATCGTTCAAATCTAAATATAAGCAAGAACAGCTCCTAAATTTTAGACTACAAGCTCTCTGCCTCAAGTAAAATACACAGGATTTCTCACACAGCTGCAAAATTTTTAATGCAATTTAGAATAATGTATTTAAGTGAAAAATATTTCTCTCAATGTGAGTATCTACAAAAACAAGTAATATAAAAAAATTGTTTTTAAGTCAATTCCTACTTAGATCAACAACAAAATTTTTTATTTTAGCTACTTTTTATTAAATAGTTACAATTAATATAAATATGTATATACATAGGACAGAATCACAACATTAAGGGGTAATTAGTTTTCTTAATTATCATTAAAGTATCGTATTGTCCTTTTAATTTCAGTCCAACTGAATGCTTTAACACGTGAGAAAAAAACCTTTTCAAGTTTTGACGCAAGTCGCCAAAAAGGTCGCCAATGTGGCTGTATTTGTAATTCTTTAAATAATTAGTTTTAATCAATTTTTATTAATTTCAAATAAATTATTGTATTGTCATCCAAAATGATCCTGTATATAATATTTCAGCTCAATTCAGCGCTTTAAAATGTATTTTATTAACCATTAAAAATTCCACCAAGATAAATAAATAAGTATACAAATATATAAATAAATAAATATATAGACAGTGCGAGTTAATAGTGTAGGAATTGAACAAATATGAAAACAAATTAAACACAGAATATGAAATGCGACTGCAGATCATTTCAATAGTCCTAGACTTCGAAGGTATGTTTAAAAAATCCAAGCACATATCTCAATTGCAAAACGTAATGCATGGGTAGATGACATTTGAATCGCAAATTAATATTATTAATGTAAGTAAATTTTATTAAAATTACTTATTAAAATATTTTAATAACAAATACATTACTTTTTTGTCTTTTTTATCTATTCCATATTGATCTGCTTTAAATATTTTAAGATAAGTTCTTCTAAGATAAATATTTCAAGATTAATTTTTTTAAGATGTATATTCTTTTAAGTGTACCCCGAAAATACACCTTATAGAGTTCTATGGGTTCCGGGAATCGAAAAAGTTTGATGATCAGTGGTCTATACCATTTCAAATATAGTAAAGAAATATAATAGAACTTCAAAATAAGATGCCTCATAGCTATTTTATATCTATCTATATATATATAAATGGATGTTTGTATATATGACCTCGCTTCACTTCAACACCGTTCAACCTATCACTATGAGAATTGGCATGTATATGTAGTTTTTGTGGAGAAGGTTTTTGTGCTATCCTCTTTATTGCAGCTTTCCATTAGGTGAAGCTACAGCATATCAACTTCTGCACCGTTCAATCAATCGCCAAGTTACTAACATGGCCACCGAAAATGATGTCAACTTGGCTCTATCTCCAACATTTTGCTATGTTTCCATTGAATCGCCATTATAATGTAAGGAACGGCGTTGCTTGATAATATTACAATTTTAACAAAAAATAAATACAACAGAAAGTAATACTAACGTATTTACATATCCAGATATAAATTATTTACACTATTTAAAGCGTTTATTGTACAAAATTTGTAACAATATGTTACTTTTGCTGAGCAGAGATCAACTTGGTAAGGTGTTTTCAAAATTCGATCCACAAGAGAGTTACAGGGGCGTTATAAATAAAAAAAAAACATTCCTTTTCATCAGCTATTAGATCTACAGACTTAAAATTTTATAAATAAGGTATTTTTTTCAGCTGAGATATGCAAAAAAGCTTTTTTTTTGTTTTTGTTTAATTTGCAATTCACGTAAAATTAACTCATTAAAAACGTTTTTATCCTTCAATCTGTATTATTTAATTATTCAATTCCCCCGTGCGAAGAACGGGTATACCAGGGGTAGTAACTACATAAATTCAAATCACTTTATTTACAGAACTAGACTTTACCTGTATGCTGCCATCCATTTTCACGAAGAAATTCACACCTCCAAAGCAAAAGGAACGCTGTTTCCTTCTGAAATTGCACTTTGAGAAAAAGTTCGAAATGAGTGGTTGAAATTGTGACAGTCATGGGGTGTCGTGTACTTGTGAGAACACGAAGGACTTTTAATCGGCACAGATGTAATAATCTGAATGTCGTAATGTATCTGAATAACTATTTGCCTTCAAATTTATCCTCATTTTATGCGCAGGCGAATCTTTATGAAACCAAGCTGCCTCGTTATGATAAAAATGTGTGGTTGATAAGTAAGTATGAAAAATGCCAATTTCGTTTCAGGACTCTTATCGTTATCATAAAAATGCAAGAGAAAAGCTCTTTAAATAAATGTCGCGCTATTTTTTTTTTTTTTGTAATACTAAAGGAGTATTTTTTAAGAAGTTTTTAGAGTTCGACATCCCCTCTCCAAATACGCACAGCGGATTCGGGGCAATTGCCTTTTGTTAATGTTTTTTTTTTTTTTAAACCTATTAATTCTTTGAAAAAAAAAACGTAACTTATTCCGCATTCATTGTTACAGATTTCATAATTCTTCAAAATTATTTGTGAAGTCTAAAAAATATGCTCTCCCTTTTTACTCGCCTCACCGTGCAGGAAGGGGGGAAGGGGTGGCTGATGCACGTTAAATCTGTAGAGCAGAGATTCTCAAACTTTTTTGTCTCATAGACCTCTTGCCATGTTTTTCGGTTTTGTGTAGACCCCTACTTACCTAATAATAAATTTTGCAAATGTATCAACTTAAATGCTTTTTGACAGCTGGTATAACACTACTTACTTTAAAAGTGTTATGTTTCTAACTGTAGTTAAGTAGAGTATTTAAAACTGAAGAAACATGTAAATTAATTAAATTAAAATTTAATTAATATATGAAATTATTGTTACATAAAATGACAAATGTTTTTAATGAGGGGAATGATACTATTGCTTCTATAACAAATTTCCAACATTTGGCTTTAATCTTTTCAGGTTTAACCCTAAATCTCCTCGGTTAGTAGTTTTTATTTCTGTTTTTATTTTGAAGATTGACAAGCGCGCTGAAACTCCTCCTCTCTGGAAAAAGCAATTAAAACTTTCTTGAGATGTTTCATAATTCGGGATAAATAACAGGTGTATCTTTTTAAAGCCAAAATTGCTGACATTCGTTTCTAAACTTTACTTTAAGATATTCGTTAGGGCTAATAAAATCAGTTCCTTTTGTAATCAGACATTTTTTTTAACGTGACAACGTGAATACATTACCTACTGTGATATTACCATAGTCAAAGCATTCTCAAACCTAGTTTAAAAAACTGAATAAAGGGCATTTAAATGTTGAACATAGGTTAAAACAGGGGTACTCAACCTGTGACGTCTCTCGCGTCCTTCTTCTAACATAACTCCTAAGTTCTTTGACGGCCACGATTAATGGCAAAACTTTTCCAACCCAATACCAAGAAGAGAAACGAATCGAATATGCAAATGAGATATACTTTAAAAGGATAGAAAGTTTGGTGAGATATAACGGCAAGCCTAGAGATAACTTAGTGTGGAATTGTTTGGAATAAAGGTTAGACGTCCTACAGCTCTGGAAGAAGGATACGCTCATCGCAATTGAATATAATAAAGATTAAGAAAGTCTGAGTCTTCTCACCTATTATCAACATAATAGGAATTTCTTCAACCTAGGAAGGAAGGTGACTTTATAAAAGGTAATAATTTGTATAGGAAGTTAGATTAGACAGTTAAATTATTATAATTAAGATAAGTGATCTAGTTGCGCGATCTGACTTGAATATAAGGTTTAATTGTTGGCTCATTTTCACTTTAAGAAAGTTGTTATTTAGAATTAAGTAATTTAAGTTATTCTTAATAAAAGTTGTGTTAAGAATTACATAATGTCTCATCATTTAGATAATCCCACACCTCTAGCTTACGCGAATCACCCCAGACATAGTCATCACAGGATGGCTATGTCTCAAACCTTTTTTTCTACTGGGCTGCATGCATATATCAGATATTTCACGCGAGCCGCATACATATGTTAGTCATTTCCCAGAGGGCGCAACATGAGGATAAATGGGAGGGGGGAGGGAGAAATGCTTTAAGACCATTATGACATTGGAAATTTAAAATGTGTAAAATTGATCCAAATATTAAAACTCCTGTTTTGCCTCTTTTTTTAATTATTATTTTTTATATTTTTTTATTTTTGTCACTAACACTAAATTAGAAGTATTTAAAAACACTCCTTCTCAATTTCTTCATCAGTAATCGGTTTCATATGATTACCAATGATATAACAACCTTCATAGGATGTATTTGTTACCGCTGTCATATTACCACTGACAAAACACTTTGTTGCTCTTGCACAGATTATTCAAGAAAGCCTGTTTATCACCTCTTGAAAGAGATCTTCGAGGAAAAGTATCGTTGAATGAGATTCCTGTTTATTGGTAATTTTAAATACAGCACTTTTTTTTTGTAACAAATCGAACAGTTACTGATCCATGCTTGTTTTTCACTGCTTAATAGTCAATCTCCCAATTGTCTTAAAATGATTTTTTTTTTGAATATTTTTCATTTGTAAGATATGAAAGATAGTTATAAAGATTAGTTCCACCTATAAAATTGTCGCTACTCCACTGTTGTCTGTTATCACTAACCTTACCGGTTCCAAACAGAAAAATAAAATCAATTCGTACCCGCACGACACAGAAAACAAAACGCAAGTTTGATATATTTGATTTCTTGGCAAAGAATTTCCCACCAAACTTTTACAATGTTTACTTACAATGTTTTTAAATTTCTCACAGTAATGGACCATGACCGGGTCATTTAAAAAGGGTCGTTGGGCCGCAGGTTGAGTATCGCTGGGTTAAAACGTCATTTTTTCTGGCAGACTGTTCTGTGACAAATTGAGAAACTATTAAAATTCGCGACATCCAGTTTTGTATTGATTCTGGCAAAAAGCACTGAAATGATGGTCCTTGTTTAGTAAAATTTATGCTGTCTTCTTGTACTGCAAAATAACCCCAGTAAAATTAGTAAATAAAGATGTTAAATAGGTAAATTTGGCTTACGCTTGATTAAATTTTCTTTTAAATTTAAAGTCATGATCTGGTTTTAGGCTATCGTAGACCCACAATAACACCTAATGGACCTCCAAATTATTTTTTCGCTGACGTGGGCTCCTTGAAAGTCGTCATAGACCCCTGGAGGTCTATATAGACCACTTTGGGAATCACTGGCATGGGGGTGGGGTAATTTTGAGATCCATCGCCAACAGTCATCGTGTTACGTTTGTTATGTAGATCGCATTTCAATGATTTTATGCTATTAGTTTCAATTAGCAAAACAGTTTTTTAAGAGCGATGAGAATTTACTGTCGTAAAAGAATCCTTAGAAATGCAGGATGAAACTATAAAATTTACAAAATAAATCCCAGAAGGTCTTCACACTTTCTGCAGCTCTCAGACACAACTATCGGTGTCTAGAAATACAAATACTCAGGCTGTTCAATAAGTAATAAGACTAATTTTACTGCTGCAAAACCACTCATCGGAATGGTAATTTCTGTGGCACAAGAAAAGTTTGTTGTCTGTATTAACAAAAGCTACCGATAGATGGCGTGTACAGACTCGTATTCTTGAGTATCACGTGATCGAACTGAAGCGGGTTTGTGGGCGCTTACGAGACGCGACCAGTTGTCGAAATGGAAGCAAAAATCAGCATCGGAGACCTTTGATATGATACGATATGATTAAATACTGGAACAAGAAGGCAATAATATCCTAAAACGCTTTATCACAGCACAGACGAAGCTTGGTTGTATTACTATGATCCAACCATAAAACAACAAAGCAGTGAATGGAAACAT
The DNA here is from genome assembly GCA_019973955.1 of Trichonephila inaurata madagascariensis. Taxonomy (NCBI): domain Eukaryota; kingdom Metazoa; phylum Arthropoda; class Arachnida; order Araneae; family Nephilidae; genus Trichonephila; species Trichonephila inaurata. The sequence continues at coordinate 72,518 of BMAV01006359.1, forward strand.
CCATCTTCACCTACTCCCAAGAAAGCAAAAACTGAAATCGGCTGGTAAAGTTATGACCATAACTTTTTTTTATTATGAAGGAATTATGTATCAACACGCTGTCGAACCCGGTACTACCGTAAACGACTTGTACTACACGAATGTCCTGCGAACAATGGTATAGTACGTTAAAAGGAAACGTCCATTGCTTCGAAATGGCTTCCTATTGCTCCATGACAATGCCCAACCACATATTGCTCGTTGCGTTCTGGATGTTTCTCAACAGAACAACGTAGAAATTTTACCACACCCTCCATACAGTCCTGATTTCACTCCATGTGATTTCTGGCTGTTTCATCAACTTAAGAAACCATTATGAGGCAAACCTTTTGCAAGAAACAAAGCATGTGTAAAGGCTGCGGAGGCGGTTTTGAAATAGCTCTCACAAAACAGACTTTTACATATTTTTAAGAAGTGGACAGAACTTTGGGATAAATGCATTACGTGCCACGGAAGTTATTTTGAAAAAAAACCGTGTAAATGATGACGATTAAAGGTACTCTGTTTTTTTTTTTTTTTTTTTTTTTTTTATAATTTTAGTCTTATTACTTATTGAACAGCCCTCATACTTAATGTATTTGCAAGCAATCACTCGAACAACTTTTCAACACATTAATGCAATTCTGAATCTTCAACGGTCAAAACAATACTAACTACGTTTCGACAAGCGATTCCCTATTTATAGTCCGCACAGATTTTTCTCGAAAAATGTGCTCACGTCATAGATTGCGATATCAATAGATTTCTCCAGTAATTTCCAGGAGCATCCGTACGGTCGCCAACTCTCCAAAAATTGTCGCGAAGTCACCAAAATGGTCGCCAAAAGGGATACCAACTTGCTCTATTGCCAACATTTCGTCGTTTCCATTGAATCGCCATTATAATGTAAGGAAAAGAGTTGCTTGCGAATATTACAATTTTAACATAAAATAAACACAACAGAAAGAAATATAAACGCATTAAACGTCCAGATATATAAATTATTTACACTATTCTATACATTCATTACACAAAATTCGTAACACGTTATATATTGTGCAACTTTAATATAATTCACCCAGAAACTTCTTTTCTAATTTAGAAGGGGTCTTATAAAAGAGCCAAGTTTTGGACTGGAAAGTGTCAACTGAAATATTAAAAATACGCCTCTTTCTGAATCTGAAAAAAGTTTCCAAATAAAAAGGGCAACATTGAAAGAAAATTTTTGTCCTCTGATACTTAATTCTATAAAATAATAGAAAAAAAGTTTTTTTCCCCAGAAATTTCGAAGAAATTCTAATTAAATTTTTGTTTGCACTTAACACCATGGTATAGGACAGGGGCGGCGAACCTTTATGGATCAACGTGCCATTTTTTTCTAAAGAAATGTTAAATGAGGTATAGACGTGCCGTCAAATATGTATGACTTGTGATTATAGGGAAAATAATACAACTAAATACTAACAACAAAAAACTTTTTATTTACTACAGAAATATACATTTTGTATTTTAAAGTAGTTAATATTTTAGTTAAACGTGCAATTCAAATTATATAAAGTAACATTAATGTGATTTCTGCTGTTGCAGAATAGACGACAAATAAACTATATTAAGATTGGTTAAGATGTTATTTTTAGAAGAATGCATGCTGAATTGGAGTCATCTGCCAAATGGTTTCAAAGCCAGTCTGTAATGTTATTCATCCCTGAAAATAATGAGTCGTAAGCATAGATCGATGAAAATAAGGTTAAAATAGCACGAGCCTGCTTCTTCAATCAGTTAACCGTATCAAGAAACAACTTTAAGGTTTCCAAAATCTCCATTTTTTCTTAAACTGCTTGTTAATCTTACTGTTTCAATCAATTATAACTTTTTCCTTCTTTCAACAAATTTTTGAATCCATATTGAACTAGGCTGAAAACCAATAAGTTGTATTTCAAATTCTTCAATTTCCAACCAATCGAGTTGGGGCAAGTTCATTTTATCAAATGATGTCACATCAGGATACAGAATAAACTTGAGCGTTTCTGATAATTCTTTGAACTGAGAAAATCTCACTGAAAATTCCTCGATTGAAGAATCAATCGCGGTTGATCGTTTTGATCGGTGGCGTGTCCAAAATATTGCACCCCCCATTCATAGTATAGGACCATCCCTGGTATAGGACATGAACTCGGCATATTTTTATGTATGGAAAAATATCTTAACACCTAAACTTTGCTTCGTCCTTTTCTCGATACTGCGTTTTTCTTTCTTTTTTTTCTTCATAGCTTCGATTTACTGAATCTCCCTAAGACAACTTTTTTTTGTGATACATATTGAAAAATATAAAAAATAATAATAACTAAAGATAAAATAAATCATTAAATCACATTGTAGAAAGTATTCTTCGTGTAATATCATGAAAAACTTAACTATTTACTTTTTGGTGCAACGCGATCGTGAATTTTTCAGTAAAATTCCTGGTTCCGAATTATGCATTGCATTTTTTAAGCACACTCTGCGAAGAAAACTTTTTCCCCTAGCTTTTAATGCGAAGTCACTTACTTTATGAAGCTCCAAAGAAAAGAAGACTGGTATCTCTTAATCATAGCTATTGCGTCTAAAAGTTACACATAATATATTTGAAGTTACATAAACAAAAGTTTTAAAAGGTAATGTAACAAAATTAAGGAGCATAATTTTGTAATACATGGCCAAAATTACAAAACATTCCGTCAAGTATTTTCTGAAAATTCGAAGAAATGCCTAAAATCCAAATTCCATTCACTAGAACAAAAATTACAACTGTTTTAGTAAAATCAGATGCCATAACTTTATACGAGATGTCAAACTTTAAAATGTGTTTTGCTCGAAATGTGTTTTTTTCGGAAAACTCAAACGGGAACTGCGATTGCTCAAAAAGTTTTAAGAATAATTAACTGAAATTTTTTGTGTATGTTCTGTTTAATAGTAGAAGTGTTTTAACCTTCAGATTTACCAACCACTGTTTTATTAAAAAATTTACAGTCCTTTATATGAATATAATCAGTGTTTTTTTTTAAAGCTGTTTCATATAATAATTAAGTTAAAGGGTTCTAGTTTTTGCAAAAATTAAAACATCTCTCACTGAAAGTCATTTCAAAAATGAATACCAAAGTAACACATCAAAATTGAAAAAAAATTGAGAATTTGTTCATAAACTTTTTGTACCGAGTGGGCCCCGTTTATATAATTTTTTGTAAATTTGTACCACTTTTTTCCCCGTTTTAGTAATAATTATTTCTTTTCCTCTTAATTTTAAGATTTTTTTCTTAAAATGTATTGAATAAATCTAAAAACAACACAAAATTTTCATATCTCCATTTTTTTTAAAAAAGTTGTCGCAAGTAGTCGGATACCTTTATTTGTTGCATGGCCTTTTCTGTTCAATGCGCACAAATGAAATTTTAACAACGATCGATTAGAAATATATCGAACTATCGATTATTACTATTTAGTTCTGGTACCGCTCACAGCTAGACAGTAGGGTGAATCGCGGTTATATGGAGAAAAAAAACCCCTATTATAATTGGAACCTACCTATGCGGAAAAGATGTTCTGTGTATGAATTTTTGAACAAATGGAAAATTACTTAATTTGGTTATAAGATTTTATATAAACTCAAAGTAAAATGATTTTCTTACAATATAAATAATTGAAGCTGATGATTACTGATTAGTGAGTAGTGAATAGTACAATGTACTTTACAACATTTCATAATTCTAGCTCTGTCTCTCCTCAACGTCGCATCAGTTCGATCTAAATAATCAAAGCTTTATATAAAAATCATAGCTTTAAGGTATCCGACTACGTTCGGAACCATGATTTTAAAGGCGCATAAATGGATAATTTTCATGATATTTAGTGTAACTTAGATTAGAATACATGCATAAAATAGTTTTAAGGACATTTTAACAAAAAAATTATTTAAAAATACAATATATATATATTTCGGCTAAAAATTAACTTAGAATAAACTTTTTTCAAAATGCTCTCCTCTTGTGAAAAATGCTTCTATTATAATAATATTTTGCCTGTATATAGCTCAGACCTCTGTACAGAGGCTCAACTATGATTTTTGAAAAATTCACATTATTTTCAGAGTTACAACCCATTGAAATAATTATCGGCGTTTTTTTCTTAAAATTTCTCCCCTCTGTTGTCGTAAAACATGGATAAACCCAATTCTAAGTTATATATTTCAAAAATTCTAGTTGAGCCTCTGTACAGAGGTCTGAGCTACATACAGGCAAAACAGTATTATAATAGAAGCATTTTTCACAAAAGGAGAATATTTTGAAAAGGGGTCATTCTCTGTTAATTTTTTGTCTAAATATTGTACTTAAGTAATTTTTTATTGTAATACTATTCTTAAAACAATTTTATATACATTTTCTAATCTAAGGGACACTAAATATCATAAATATTATCCATTTATACGCTTTTGCAAAATCATGGTTCCGAACGTAGTCGGATACCTTAAAAGCAAATAAAGAGATGAGCATAAAAAAAAAAAAATTAGATTTCTACATACATCAAAATAGTGTTTATTTAAAAGAAATGACAGACCTTATATGAATTCAAAGGGATATACAGTAGGAACTCTATATAATGAGGTCGCTAAATCTTGGAAAAAAGTTCGTTATATGGAAAATTCGCTATATAGAGGTTCATCTTTTAATATACTTTATAAACCACATAAAACAAATTTTAAATTCATAAACTCTATGTATTAAAAAAGTAACTACTCACACCTTTTTTAAAATTAATATATGTTTATTTTATATATCTTACACATCAGAAAGAAAGAAAGAAAAATGCAAAGAAAACAAGGAAAAAGAATGTCGAAGAAATCACTGCCTTTTCAATATTAAGAAAATAATTTTATGCTAAAATTAATGAATTTTAAGAACATTTTATAATTTAGAGCATACAAGAGTATCATTAAACATACATTATTTTATAATTCGAACACGGGGACACGGGACAACTCCAATGAGGGTGAAAGAGGATATCAAAGATGTTTCTAGTGAACGGGGCAATGGGGTTAAGGGTAGCACTTCTTGGATGAAACGTCCAGAACTCTATTGCTCTCGGCGAATTAGGATCTAATAAAACCATTTCAAGATTTATGACCACCATAAAATGTGTTAAAGAGAGAATAACTTGAATTTTTTTCAGAAATACTTTAAAAAAAAAGGGAGAACAAAAATTGAATCACAAAAGAAAAAGTTCGTTATATAGAAAATGCACTTCGCTATAGAGAGGTTATTTTATGAAGAAAATCGTGAAATGTTCAAGGATCCTGGAAAAAGTTCGCTATATAGAAAAATTCGCACTATAGAGGTTCGACTGTAGTTCTAGAAATATACTATTTTTTAAAAAGCCTAAGAAAATACATCGAAGAAATGACTTCAAAACATAAGAGCATTGCATACATACGTTTCAGGTTTCTGCGCAAAAAAGAAAGTGCGCGTTATACGGCCAATATACGTAAAAATTAAAAAATACTGCTGAAAGGTATAGGTGCGCGTTATACTCTGGATTTTACGGTACTTTGTCATAAAAAAGCTGAAGTATTTAAACTTCATGCCCTTTGGGGCAGAAATTAACATAAAAATTAATTTATTTTATTTTCCCTTTTATATATATACCAGAGAACACATCTTTTCGTATAGGTCTATTGTCTTCAAACTGTGTTCCAAGGAACCCTGGGGTTCCACGAGGCATACTCAGGAGTTCCACGAATCACAATAAAAAAATCAGAAAAGACTTATAAATGTGTTTGCAAAATGGATTCACGTTCTTTAAAATGTTTGCATACCCACACGAAATTACAGTTCATCCCTGTCATTAGGAAATTGAAAATTTGATTCATACATAATATACTCATACATAATTTTGCAATACTTTTTTAAACTTTTATTATAATATGATATCAGAATATTAAAACGTTTTATCTTTATATATATCTGTTACTTACTAGATTGTGAATAGTTTATTGTTTACTATCCTGAGTTCCACGAAATAATTTTAAACTCGTTAGTACAATGTTTTGCAGAACTAAATAGTTTTCTAATGGAAGATACACTTTTTTATATTTGTGGGAAAACACCTACAACATATAGACAGATTCGATGTTAAAAATTTTAATTTAAGCAAGAATAGATCCTAAATTTTATGTTGTAAGTTCTCTCTCTCTCTCTCTTTCATGCAAAATACATAGTATTTCTCACACAACCGTAGACATCTTAATGCCATTCAAAACAATGTGCATGAGTGAAAAATATTTCTCAACGTGAATGGCAACTAAAATAAAGCATAGAAACAAATGAAACTCAGAATATCTAATGCAATGGCAATTCTCTAGACTTCAACAGTTTATGTGAAGAAATACAAGCACATATCCCAGTTATTAAACATAATGCTTGGGTAGGTGTGACACTTGGATCACAGATTAATATTATCAATGAGTAAATTATATTAAAAATAGATTAAAATTTTTTACTAATAGATGCAATACTATTTTTTTAATTGCCTTTATATTGATCTATTGTTGATCTACTTTAAATATTATTTTAAGATATATTCTTCTGAGTGTGTGTGTGGGATAGGGTTCCACGAAAACACTTTCTAATTCTAGTGATTCCATGAGTCGACAAAATTTGAAGAGCACTGGTATAGTTAGGTTTGGAAATTCTAAAAAGAAAACATTTCGACCCACCCTACTGCGTAACCCGATTTTAATCATAGATAAGTCGATTTCATGAGCTTAGGTTAAAATATAGTTTCTGTGAATCGTATTTATCAAATAAAATGAATTTTTGCAGCATCCTTTTCCCTATTTGATTAGGAAAAAAAGATCTTCCATTTAAATTCGTATGAGCTATATAGATTCATTTTATAGAAAATTTTAAGTTTATTATCCCCTTATCTCAGGGGTGAACAACTTGTTTTGGCTCGTGGGCAACATTGCGGAAGCGGAGGATACTGCGGGCCGTACCTTTTTAAAATGATTGCCTTCATTACAAAAAATAATAAGTACTATCTGTGCATGGCCCGCCGTTGCACGGGATTTCTCTATTTTTATAAATTTTCACTTTCCTTCACAAAATCAGCACTTCTAACACTCTTTTTCAAAATGATTCGCCCCCCCCCTTCCTCCGCTTAGCCCGGCGTTGCTCAGGCTTTTACCGAGTGTATAACTTAAAATTCCCTGTTTCGAAATTTTTTCGCTTGTTTTCTTTGTCAGACAGGTTTATTTCTCCCCGGCGTTGCACGAACATTTTTAAATGCATAACATATTGTCATGGAAATTCCCCCTCCCCTTTCGCTATCAGAGCTCTCGAGTAAGTGAACAGTGGGACTTTAATATTCACTCACTCACTTTGCAACTATTTAGGCCCCGAAAACGAAAATGTACCTTTTTAAAAATAGTTGTATGTTGAAAAAAGTAGAAATTTTTATAATTACAAAATTTCACAACTGTATTAAATGTTGAATTAAGATTGTGAGCGCTTTTTGAAATGTTCGATACACGGAAAAAAAGCTTTACACAATTCTTTTTATAAATGAAGAAGATATAAAAACTTTGAATTTGATAAATATTTATTAAATATTTAAAATTTAAGTATTTTTTATAAAAAATTGTAAGTATAAGTGCACTAAAACAGTGACAGCTTTATTCAATTTATTTATTGTGCTCATTTCATATTGCCTATATCTGCCAACACATTTAATTTTAGAATCAGTTTAATGAGACAAATATGCCCCCGTCTATTCATCCATTCAAGTTCAAATATTGTTCAAATAGTTTTTTAAACTTATAGTGGATGACACTTGATGTTAATACATTTTTTTCAAAAATATTAATTAATTAATTATATTTAATTAATGAATAAATAGTAACAAACAAAAGTAATAGTCCAACACCCTATATAAAAAGGAAAATCGCTCGTTGTGTCCCTGTGGCGCAACGGATAGTGTGTTGGATTTCTAATACAAAGGTCGTGAGTTCAAATCCCACCTGGAATGGCCTAATTTCTGAGAATGTGATTTCTTTTTACTATACTATTTTATTGCAATAATTAAATTTAATTAATGAATAAATAGTAACAAAAAAATAGTCAAACACTATACATAGAAAAGAAAATGGAAAATTGCAATGAAAATGACTTTCTGTTTTGCTACTTAATATTGTGGCTCTGTCATATGTATATACATATTTATGAAAATTGTAATAATTTAATAAAAATTAACTGAAATAAAATTTTTCTTTGTTGGCCTAAGTAAGAATTGACTTAATTTTTTTTATATTACTTGTTTTTTAATAAGGTATGAGATGGCTTGTTGTGAAATTCTCATCACAACCTGCAAGTTTATGTCCGCCAATTTGCATCTGTATTTACTCTTGTTGATCTTCATGAAAGATAAACTTTGCTTTCAAATATATGTCGACTAAAATATAAAAATATATTTCCCAGCATGTTTCTTTATATATAGAAATTTTTCAGCTGACAAAGATTTGTAAAAGTCAATTAATGTTATAGTGTAAACCATTTCCTTCCCACTATGATCTGAATGCAAGTCAATAAGTTCAAGATGTAGCTGCTTAGGTGCTGTATCAATATCAGCAGTAATGGGATAACAGAGCAAATTGAATTTATGCTCAATTTTTTAAAAAAATCCTGAGATCTTGTGATTTGGTTCTCCAAACTCTGCGGATGATCTCTTTATAGGAACATTTTCAGGTATTTTTTCCCTAATAAAGGGATAAAGGAATTCTGTTTTCCTTATCGTGAAAAAAACAAGACAAATCTTTGATCGCACACAGGAAAGAAATCTCAATTGAAAGTGGATATTCTGACTGTTTAGAGCAGGGCCGCTGTTTGTCCACCCCTGCCTTATCTCATTAAACTGTGTTCCAATTTTTTAGAATAAATTCATTAACAAAGCATTTTAAGTTATCCATACACAACGGATTCTGCCTCTAGCAGAATCCCTTTTTGAATCCAAATTCGAAGGGAAAATAGGTAGAAAGAGGAATAATAGAATCACGTGCTCTTTTTTTATTATTCAGAATTATTCAACGCGTAAAGATAACGTTGTTTGATAATGGTATTATTATCCAACAACGTAAATAACATCGCGAAATTTAATGAAATATGGTAAATACTTCCGAAAAGTATTATTTTTGAATAACAACTTCTTTAAATTTATACAATTCTTCATCTGGTTTCATGATAATATCTAGTTAAATATATTTAAAACCATGTGTTTAAAAGAATTTATTTAATTTTTCCAATGTAACGATATTCCAGGAGAATTTCATGGAAAAATAAAATATTCTCTGAATTTCTTCGAAATCGCATTTTAATTTTAACTGTGTTGTATGGAGGCAAGTATTTATTACCATTCAGACAAAGTATTAATCTGTTACGTATAAAATATAGTTGTAAGAGAAATATTTAAAGCACTAATGGGTCGAAGATCTTCGCCGAAGAATTCTGAAACCCGCCCATGGCATGATCCATAAATCCCATCAAATTATTCACAGAATGTTGGTAAAATACAAAGACAAATTTAGGCGTATAACTTGTCGAACCACTCCAAATTCTGACGCGTATCCTTATTTGACACGTAGTGCAGAGATGTTTTATTTGTTGTTACTTCTATCATTTTTTAAGTAAATTCCGTTCACTTTTGTTAAGTGAGGTGATGTCTATTTGATAAATTATAGATTTCCGCAGCCGGTTTTTGCCGTTCTTTCTTTTGCCTCGCGGAACTGCAAGCATGGTTGACCTTGTTGTGAAAAAAATAAAGAAATTAATAAAAACAGAAGAGAGAGAATTACTATGCAATCCGTCTTCCCAGACTTTAACCTTGTCCTTCATTTTTAATATCATCCTTCTCGTGGTCTGGATCAGAAATTTTGATATGGAACAGCGCAGATGATATGGAAATGAAGCCAGATATATTGTAACGCGTGGGAATGATTTAACACATCGAATGTGTGCTCGAGTTCTAGAAATTTTCTTCTCGTACTTTCTTCGCATTGCTTATGGATTAAATATAATTTTATAATCTTTGAAGAAAAAAAATGTAGGAGAATCTCTAGAATGTTCGAAATAGCTAGTAAAGCGATATTTTTGTAGATTTATTCATTTACATTATTCGGAAAATATTCACAGATATTGCATACACCAACATTCTTAATTATTTATTTACTTATTGACGCTTTCGGTTGCCTGTTTCTGACAGACATAGAACTCCGCTAAATATAGCAAATACTTCTCTTAATTTTGAATTTTAGTTCGGAAGAGATCGACATCTGAGTTAACATCTTATTTTTCATAATCACACACATAAAACATCAAATCAAGTACGGACAGATCTGAACATTCGAACGAAAAGCCTCAACAGGATAATACTTTAAGATGGAAGGGATATATATCTTAGTTCGATTTTCATAATGTCAATTCGAATATATTCACGCAAAAATTCGGATTTTCTACTTTCTATTTTGTGCTTGGTTTTGTCCACTTGAGAATGTTGTCGCCAAATGTACGAGAGCCTGAACAAAGCGCGAAGCACTTTTTCAAACAGAAAAATTTCTCTAATTACGTAAAATCTTAGAACATTACAATGCATATATCTGTTCATAATATAGAGGTTTTAAAATTTCGAAATATTTCATAAATATTTATTCTTACCTTTTAACATGTAAAGTAAAATCTCATTTAACATTACGGAACAGGAGAAAAAATACGAAACACATTTTGTACCAGAAAAAATGGGCCAAAACTCAGATAGTAATGAATAGTATGATGAAATGTGCTTCTCTATATTATAGATAGTGAAGCCAGAATATAGTATTAAAATTGAAATAATTTTTTATCGGTAAAAATGTTTCAAATCTGGGCCATATTCTTTAACATTACGCCGAAGATTTAACAAATAACAGTTGATGAATAAGGGTAGAGCAGTGCTTCTCAAACTTTCAATACTGGCGACCCACTTTTCAATCATATAATTTTTATCGCGCCCCCCTTATACAATAATAATGTATTGAATGCAATAATATAATGCACTTTGATGCTAAAGCTACAATACGATCTTAATTATAAATCGTACAAATTTATAAGATAAGTACATAAAATTTTATATATGTTACTTTAAAGTAATATATATTTTATTTTTCTTTCTCGAATTTTTAAATGGGGACAATTGCAAAATGCGGTGACTGCTTTGAAGACAAAATATAGATCTCAACCAAATATAGAAAAAGTACTCAGAGTGTCAATTTCTAATCGTAAACCTTCCTTTGAAAAACTTTCCTCTGCAAGACAAGCTCATGGAAGTCGTTAATACTAATTAAACTTGCTCTTAATTTAGTATTAATAAATTAGTTATATAATACCTTGTGCAGCACTGATACATTAAAAGTGTACTGTCTGAAGTACCCGCTCTTTGTACGAGTTCATTTTTTTAAAAACTAAAACATTCTTGATATAATAGCTGAATTACCAGGAGAGTAAACCAAAATAAGCGACAATGTTTACGAAAATGTAAAATAATATTTTAAAAAATGAATGCTCGTATTGTAATTAGTTTTAAGCGAACTGTAGTTTTAAGCCTTATAGAATTAGCATTTAGAATTAATGTTAAATAATGAAAAATAATATAAAATTATGAAGAAGAATAATTGTGTTATTTTTAATATTTACAGCGAGAAGACTTCAAAATGTTTTATCCCGGGAGCAGGCACACACTCGATACTAACGATAATGGTCACGCGGGGTAATTGAGTCACCCCAATCTTTTTTTGTTGTTATAATTATTTTTATTGTACTCGATACAAATCGTGATTCCAGTGAATAATTTAATTGATAGAAAGTATACTTACCTACTTTCAAGGACTTTTCAATTTTTCTTTTGTAACAAACAAACAGTTTTGCCAGAATTAACGATTTCGTGATCTGTGTGCCTCGCGCTACCACTTCCGGGTTAAAAGTGTATTCAATATAATAATTTGGATGTAACTGCTAAAAAAATTGTGTAAAACGATTTTCATTATGCTTTACATGTTTGAGAATACTCATAAAAATAAATCTTGGCCAAGTAATCCTTCAAAGTTCTCTCTGTGGTTTTCCAAATATCATAGAACTCTTTTACATGAAAAATCTCCCACAAAAATACATTATTTACAACTTCCCTAAATGATAAACAAACACATAAGAGAGGGGTCATAACTAACTGTACCAATAACTTAGAGGGTCAAATAGATGATCAGCAAATTTATTCTGCTGCCTACAGCTATAATGTACAGTATTTCAAAAATAATAACAGTGATTAATTTTTTATCTTCCTAAATTTTTTCGATTTTGGATCTGGGTTTTTTTTGTTTTTTTTTTCTCCTCTGAAAGAGTAGTATTTTAGGTTTAAAAAGAAAACGTAATAAAAAAATCTGTCATCATGGAATTACAGCAAATCAAACCAAAGTTTTTTTTTATTTGGTAATGGGACCTAAGATAGCAATTAGGTATTGAAAAAGTTTTTATTTTTGATGACGTAATATCGCCAGACATATTTAAATTATATCAGTAAAAGTACATTTTTTATTATGTCTGGAAGTATTTTGTTTTAATTCATTCCAGTAGATTAATTATTTTTTTAAATCTTTTATTTTCGATATGTTCGCGCCCCCTCGTAGCACCCACAGTTTGAGAAACGCTGGTGTAGGGCAAGCACTAGGAAATTTTTAAGAGAAAGGAGCCAAGTCTTAAGTGAAACGAGATAAGTAAGGTATCCAACAGTTGCGTAACATACACCGCCGCATTGCCCGGAGTTCCAAAATCTGCTTGGAGCCAAGTACATACCCTTTGTAAGATCCGGCTTGGGGCTCAAAACCTGACTTTGTAGGAGACTCTAATATTCTTGTTTACGCTGCTGGTATCAAGGAGCCATTCATATACAGAAGAATGCTTAGAAAAGGGGAAGAGATAATCAGGTAGCTGTCGCAATCAGGATTGTCATAATCCAATTAATATTTTTTTATAATATTTAAATAATGCTTTTCACAAAGTAATATTTTCATTATTTCAAAAACTAAGAACTATCGACGATCAGTGGAGTAACGTACACCCCCACAGGGGGGGGGGTTGGATTCTAGGGGGCCCAAATCCTGACTGCGGTGCCGTAGGGGCTGAGTTTGAATCCCGGTTAAGGCATGGATGTTTGTATTGTAATACTTCTCTTCTTTTTGATGTGTGTTTCCCGCTTCCTTCTATGTAAGCCCCCGTGTGATACTTTGTGGTACACGTTGTTATACATGTTCACAATAAAAAAACACCCTGATTTTGCAGGGGGCTTATATTCTCTATTACGCCACTGTCGACGTTCATTTTATTTATGCTGCTATATTCAAGAACACGATTATTATCGAAATATCAGTCTCTTTATACAGCTGCAGATCTCCAGATTAAAGATGTGATAAATATAATTTCTATAAAAAAATAACATATGAAACAAAAGCTTTTGCATTGGATTGTTAGATAATTCTTGCGAGAAATTAAGCCGTTGACAATTTTTTTTTGTTCGCTGAACAACCACAAGAAGCATTTATATCTGAGTATTATTATTTTAATATCTGAGAAATGTTCCAAAAATAAGTTTTGTCTCTTTTTTTACAGGAAAATTGTATCACTAAGTGAGACAAAACATGATTCCATAACAAAGGACAACTTTTTCTGAATTCGTGATGGGAAGAGAGAGAGAGCAGAAGAACAGTGGCGCATTAGCAGATTGATAGAGAAGTAGCAGACCGACATGCTCGAGCTTATAATAGCAAGCACATGCGTACATTAAAACTATGCCTTAAAATATGTATATCAGCAATAAGAAAACTGTTTACTATTTGACGCATACCAAGTCGCTGGAGTAGAGGAGTTTTGATTTTGGGTGACAAGGCTCACTGCAGGACACATTTAGGCTCGTATTTACTTATTATAGCCACAATCACCACAACTCTATTAATAACTCTCCAAATTGGCAACCTCGATTTTCTATGCGTCGTACGCGCTGTAATTTTATCCATGTGCTTCGTTTCCTATTATGTCGCCAATAGGTTGCGGTAATACGTAAGCACCCACCAGTGGCGCGTAGCGTGGGTTTTCGCCGCCAGGAGCCGACCGGGAATTTGTTGCCTCTCTATTTTAATTATTAATCAAAAAAAATTAGTAAAAGTTAAAAAAAAAACAGCTTTAAATTTTTTTATTGATTAAAAATGCACTTCTCGTGTTTTTTTTCATAGCAAAATCTTTTATACAATTGTCAGTATCAATATGTATGTCATGTTCAATTGCTAGAATAGCTAAATTTGTAAGCCTCAACGTGGATATAGTCGATCTGAGATAATTTTTGATTAATTTTAGCTTAGAGAAGCTTCTCTCGCAACTGGCATTACTCTGATGGCAGATGTTAAAAAAAGTTCTCAACATTATAACAATGTTTGGTAAGCCATCTTCAAGTTTGGACTCAATAATATATTTTAATAAACCCTGAAAGCCGGGCCTAATGAGTTCTTCTTTTACAGCCTGGATCTGTTGCAGCTACGAAAGCTTGTTGACGTACGCGCTCAAGTTGGAATTCTTCTTTATTAATGTCTTGAGAGACTTGATCTTAGTTAAGTTCGTCCATGCTCAATATCACTTCAGGCCTTAAAAGAGCATATTTTTGCCCTAGATTCTGGAACTGTTGGAATCTTTCTCGAATTTCAGTAGTTACTCTGTCTATTGAAGAAAACATTGTTTGCCTCGAAGTCATCTTCGTACAATAATTGAACATCTTTACTTCCGTCGCCAAATATGTGTTTCTTCCTGATTCGTCTAGGGGGTTCAAAAAAAATTTCAAGTTCTTCACATAAACTTTTAGCATATATTGAAGCGTCCTCCAATACGGACTATAAAGCACTTATTTTTTGAGCACAATGATGGATATTTAGTCCCTCTGTCTGTAAACAATTTTGAGCATCATTGACTTCACACAGTACCGATTGCCAGAAACCTAAGTAACACAAAAACGAATGCAACTGCATAGCGACCAATAAACTTCCTGCATCTGTGCGCGTATTAAAGCTTTCCCTCTTTTCCGTCAGTTTCGTCGCGCGCTCACGATTTGGAGTTTGAAATATTTTTTGAATTTAAATATCGTGGTGCCTGCCACCGCCCCTTTTCGTATGCCGCCTGGGGCCATGGCTCCCACTGCACCCTCCATTCTACGCCACTGGTACCAACATTTACTGTCTGCAAAGAGGAGAGGTAGAAAATCACCCGACCTACAGCCTCGATCAGCCCCATCAGACTTTTACTTCTTTCTTGCGTTAGAATCAGTACTGTTGGAATGTCACTTTGGAAGCAATAAAAATGTGCAGCAGGCTGTGTGAAGAACTTCCTGAAATCTCTAGATAATCACTAGATTTTAACCAGAAAGGCTTCCTGACTTTTATTTAAAGCTGTCTTCGGCTAATGTTAAAGAATAGGACCCAAATTCGGAATATTTTTTCAGATATAAAAGTACTCAAACATAAATATTATATTCTAGTTTCACTATCTTGTAGAGAATCACTTACTTTATCATACTACTCATCTTTATCCGAGTTTTGACACATTTTTTCTTTTATAAAATGTGTTTCGCATTTTTTTTATCCTATAACGTAATGCTAAATGAGCTATCCCTTTACATAATAAAAGGAAGAACTGATTATTTATATGAAATATTTTGAAATTTTAAAAACACTACATCCATAAATAAATGCATGAGTTACAATGTCTAAAATTTTTATAAAAAGAGGCATTTTTTCTGTCCGAAAATGTGCTCCGCGTTAAGTTCACGCTGTCGTACATATGGCGAAAACAGTCTTAACGATACGATAAATATATCAATGACGGTGGCGACTATGTGGTAAAATCGCCAAAAAATTGCATTTTGTTTTGAATTGAGGTTTCGGCTTATAAAATAGTTTTCCCATTTCAAAATGACGAAATATATTTTCGAAATATTATTTTTGTGACGATGTTAATAAATTATTATTTCATGTACTAAGAAATAAGTATTTATTTTTTGTGTGTCATATCCTATAACCTATTAAATAGTTTTTAATACAAATAACCATTCCCCGTAATTTTAATACATGCATTCACACATAGTATCTACCCAAACTGGTCAGGGATTCAGTGAAAAAAGGTGAACATATATTGAGAAAAAAAGTCAAGTATATCTCTCTAATTTCAATTTAATTATGTAAAAAAAAAAGGATTCGTGCTAATGATCTTTTCAAATAATTAACAATTAGTACTTACCTTATTCATTGTTATTGCATTTAATGCCATTATTAGCGATTTATTCCGGAAATAAAATATTCCCTCCAAGCTCCAGTGCTGTATTTCTGTTCTGCTATTTTGAAAGTCAGTTATTTGCTATAATGGAAACATCTTCAGTTGTAAGGCTATAGATGTCATTTTTTAGAATGATTAAATGCATTGATTTTTGTTTTTATGAAACCACAATATAGCCTGAACAAATGGCAATACATTTTGTGCTTTTTTGATGCTCATATAGCAAAATACAAAGCTAATAGTAAAAAACCACACCATAAAATTTGAAAAATATATATATGTATTTTTCTTTGACCTCTAACTCTTTTAGTGTTTCACGTGAATTATATATCCTCTTAAAGATCTTTAAATTGTTCTTGGAAGTGTATATTATAACACTATTTGTTTGAAATGCAACACACAAGAATTAAAAAATATATAATCTACAAAAATTTCTTAAGAAAATTCGCTAGAAAATTGAATTTTAATGGCTATTTTCATTACAAATTTTATAAATTACAAACTGATAACTGATGTAAGTTGAAATATTTTCGTAGAATTAATTATTTCTATGAAATTTTACGAACAAAATCCGAATTTTTTTTATACTTCGGTAAACGTTCTAATAGCCTTTTACATTTTAGTCAATACATTCTACTTTAAAACAGTAAAATTCCATATTTAATAGCTTAAAGTAAGCACGTGCACTTACTTTTCCAAAGTACTTTAAAGTTAGTTCTTATTTTAAAGTAATGCATTGTATTATTTCGCTCGTAGGTTTTTCTGAAGTTAGTTTGCTTTTCCTATCTTGCAATTTGTTTATTTTGATAAAATTCCATTTTTAAAAATAACAAGTTCGATTTCATTTTGACCAGCGAAAGAGAATATTAAAATGACACAAAAAGAAAAAAAGAACAGAAAAAAAACTTATAAATTATTTTGATTAATAATGCAGAATGGCAATCTAATTTCAAATATAAATTTATAAAAATTTAGGAAAATGAAAGACATTGAATAATAAACACTGGCGTAGCTAGTTATGAGTGGACCCCATATCAAAATTCCTTTGGGGCACTTTTCTGAAAATGAAAGGCTTGTTAGTAGTACTGTAGTCCCACATTTGGAGCCCCTGTAGCTCGGGGGCCCCGTATCATTGATACAGCGGTAGCTACGCCCCTGACAATAAATCCATATGCTTCACTTTTCATTAGTAATGAGAATATTAATGGCAAAACTAAAACAAATCCAACCTACCAAAGGACTAAAATACCAAAAAATGATGAATATAACAAAAAAGATTAACTTTTAAAAGATTTTACTATTTATAAACACTAGTTTTTGAATTGATTTTTTGTTCAGGAGTATAAAAACTCATGGATAATGTTGTAACGCGACAGAACATTGAATAATTCTTAGTACTTTACAGTAAAAAATATGTTGCAATTTATTTAGTTTAAGTACTGAGTAAATCCAGCATCTTCTATTATTTAATTTCATGTGATTCAATTTTATTTTCTATCCTTTCAATTTTACGTGAAAAGATAATTTTTTTTACCAAATTTATTGCAAAGAGGATAAGAAACTTCTCTTAATATATACTACCTAAAAAAATCTGCAAGAAAAACAAGTCTCTTTCCCTCGCTTTGGAAATTCTTTTTCCTCATTTCATCATTTTTACGGAATCGGTGGTCTTGCTGTTTTTAGAAGAAAAGGTGGATATCGACTAAATTTTCTTAGAATAACATTTGCTGATTTTTATTAGGAATTCATTTATCAACAACTCAGCAATTTTCTGTGTTTATGCATAAAATTACAAACATTTAAGTTTTGTGTTACAATTCTTATGTGCAATCAATTACTAGTACTAGTATTACTTTTCATCACTGTTACTTTTTTAATTCATTTTTAGATATAATTTATTTTTAAGCTCTAGTCTAACCGCAGAAATTGAGTGATCGTTGTAGTAAATACGCTTGCTTACCCGCTTAGAATAACAAAGAGATAAAAAAATAAAACTTAAAAGGTTTGCAGAGATGATTCAGAATCAAATGTATTTAGCAACTACAATATATTATAAAAAACGAAATAACAAGGAATATATACGATTAAATTCTAATTATTCAACATTAAAAAATATTCAGTTGTATTAATGTTTATTCTATGGGTGGTTATCAAAATAATGAAAACACCTTAGATTTATAAATAATCCTTTGTTAGTATTATGTCGGATCATCTTTGGCATGTAATACAGCTTGGATTCGCCTAGGAATCGATTCATACAAGTGTTGAATAATGTTTAGAGCAGGGGTAGTCAATCTTTTTTCCTGCCAGGCCGCATACGTAAGGCAGATATTTCAAGCGGGCCGCAACGTGAGGATTAATGGGAAAAAAACACTACAAGATCAAGGAAATATTGGATATAGAATTGGACTAGTGAAAAAAAAATCCTAAAAACACAATAAAGATATTTTTTAGATTCGAGTTTTGAGTTCTTATACATACAACATAATTGTTTTTCTTCTGATACTGGTATAATTGAAGGGAATGATTTTGGTAAATTCTTTCATTTTCATAGATACGCTTGACTTCACCGGGCAATTGGCTTGCGAAGCGAGTCTCCATCCCATATCGGAGTGTTTTCTTTTTCATACTGTGTTAACGCGAATATAAATCATAACCACATTAATATCTTTATTAACCTATTTGTGTTTAGTGATAAAATGACAAGCAATATTATATTTTTTAAGTGTACCACTTTAGCGATAAATCATACAAGTTGCCGATTCATGTTTGTCTTTCACTGCAAAACAGTCAACATCCCAATCGTTATCGTTTCTTCGGATATTTTTCGCTTGGGAGATATGAAGGATAATTAAAACTCAGTTTCACTCATAAAATGGTCGCGACTCCAGCTCAGTTCAGTGCAGTGAGCACATTCTCGTTACTCCATTCTTCTTTGTTATTACTAATCGTTACAGTCATATATAGAAAAAAAATTATCTTGCAAATCGTACCCATAAGACATCGACAGCAAAAATTATAGATTTAATTGCTTGATTAATAGCATTTTCCACTGAAATTTTAATGATGAAGCGTACTTAAATAATTCAATTTTTTAGTATGAAGGGGATTGAGACTGGGCCACTCAGAACAGTCCGCCGGGCCGCAGGTTGAGTATCGCTGGTTTAGAGGAATATTGTACCATTCTTCATGGAGATATTGCGAAAGTTCTGGAGAGATGCCGGTGGAGGATACCGATTCCGTATTGAACGCTCTAAAATAGACCATAACAGCTCACTTATATTAAAATCGGGTGATTGTGCGGACCAAAGTTTATGTTTATCTTCATCCTCGTGTTCATCAAACCATTATTGGATAAGTCCAACTGCATGAACAGGTGCATTATCATCATGGAAAATTCCATCTCCTGCAGGAAGCAAAGTTTGAATCATACAATGGACATGGTCAGTTAAAATTTCTCTATACTTTTCCCCAATTACCATTCCTTTCAGGCTTACGATTGGTCCATCAGGAAATCACGACACGGCTACCAATATCATGACAGATCCACCTCTATGCTTGACCATTGGAAGGAGAAAATATCTCGATCATAAGCTTGTGTAGGTGTCCTCCAAACGTGTACCCGTCCTCTTGTAGGGAAAAGTGTGAAAGACGATTTTGCAGACCATATTACTTTCAGACACCTTGTGATACCCCCGAGCGCTGGGAGTATCATCTCGTCACCATCCACGCGACCTATGTCTGAGGGAATGAAAGATGGACCACTAAACTGCCATATATAATAAAATTAGTTTATTATGATCTTAATTTATATACTAGTCTAGGAGGCTTATGATCAGGAGTGATGCGACGTAAACCGTAATTCTGATAAATAGCGCAATTAACCACTGAATCTATATTTATAGATTATTTCATAACTTAATATAATCCGCTCTAGTCTTAAAGCTTAAACAAATAGTCGTACCGCTATTTCCTTAGAGAACAGCTACGGTCCTTAAATCATCACTATATTCTTCAATCCGACTTGCTCCGACTAAGGGAATACTCTTCTGGCCTCGGACCCACTTACACTCAGCTTCACTGTCACTATTAGACAGACTCACAGAACTCATGGAATACACTAAGACTCTTCTCCTAGAACTTTACCTCACTTCACTTAGCTTTACTTAGCGCCACTTAGTACCCCATGCGAATACTAACGTTCCAATACGATTCCTAATCTGCATAACCACGCTCTCTCCTTGGGTTGGTTGGAAAGAATTGCCATTTTGACCCCAAAGAAATCCGAAGAGGATTAATAGAAGAAATACCGATAAAGCCCCATCACAACCTTTCAATCGACCAGGTTTTTTTAGTGTAATACTACTGTAGACGACGTTTGGCATTAACGTCTGTGACAAGTGGCTTGGGAATTGCTGCTCTGCGGTAAATGTTCTGCTTATGAAGGTGCCTTCTAACTAATAATTGACACGGTAAAATTCAGATACTGATTGAGGTCTGCAGTTATTTTTGCTGCTGCTGTTAGCTTTTTAGACATTTCAATCCGCTTCAACACCCGTCGGGTCTTTTTCACTGAGCTTCTGTTTCCGTCCACTATTTTACTTTGTCGAGCTTGTCTTTTCGCGCTGTGTGCACGCTGCCATGACTTCAGATACCATACCTTTAGAAGCACCTAAAAGTTCGGATGTTTCGGTCACTCTTGCTCCAGCCAGACAGGCTCCTGCAATTTGTCCTCTTTGAAAATCTGAAAAGTCCGACATTTTACGCTTTTGAAAAAAAAATCCCAAACTTATAGAACTTCAATAAAACTACCACATTCTACCAGAAAATATATATTTCTATTTATAATAAAAACTGGTTGATATTATTACTATGTTTTAATACTTTCGAAGCACATTAAAAATGTCACTTTTATACACAGGTGTTTCCATTATTTTGATAACCACCTGCATTTATTATCTGTTTAATTTTTAAGAACAAGACATTAACATCCTCCTCACAAGCAGATTAATAAATCAAGTATATTCCAGTGGATTCCAGCCCACGAGGACATTGGGGGTATAGAATGTGCGGACGTACTCGATAAGGAGGCTCGGAACTTGAATCAGCCTTCCACTGTCCCCTTTGAGGATGCAAATTTCTAGGATTCCCCCGATAGTTTTTTCTTTATTTTATAGTTAATAAGCTGTCGAATCAATAGCTAACATTAAGAAATTTTCAATTCATTATTTAACAAAAATGAATATAAATTAATACTTTTAAAAAAAAACTAAAGCAGCGTTGTTTTTTATAATTCATTACTAAATTAATTATTCAATACTAAAATCACACATTATATGTTCTCTTATGGATAAAACTAGATTACTTTTCTAAATTTAAAACGAAAATAGAAATTTGAAGAAAGATTTCTCTCTGGGAAAAAAGTTTTACACTCGTGCAACGCCGGGCTAAACTGAGAAAAAAGAATTCTGTCAGTCAAGGAAGAGACACTGAAGATATTTCAGGAAAGGGAGTTTTCATGGCATAAATATAGAAATCCCACACATTAAACATACACAGACACCCATAAGTGCTGGACTTCAGAAAGGGGAAATTTCCATGGGAAATGAAGCTGCACTCTTGAAAAAAGCCCGTGCAGCACCGGGCTAAGCGGAGGGGAAACAGACCCGTCCGACGGGGCAAAGATGTAGAAGAAATTTCTAAAAGAGAAATTTTAAGGACAAAATATAGAAATCACACACAGACCAAGAAGTACTGAATACGAGACGACAAGAGGTAATTTCTATTCGCAAAAAGTTATGCTCTTAAAAAAGCCCGTGCAGCTAGTCTCCAAATAATTCCCGATCTTACTCCATCTGCATGAATTTTCAGCAAACCCAATTAACACCAGACTATATATTTGACTGCAAGGCCATTCTTGCATCTCTTTTTAAACTTGATGTATCACCACAGGACATTCTTTACAGTTCTTAAGCTCCAGACCTGGTCTCGCTTGTTATTGGGGATTTTGGACCAATGTAAAAATGCACTAAGTCCATCGACAAGACAAGAAGAGGAATTTTTAAGACATTTTTGAAATTTCGCTTATTTTGTAATAATGGACTATCCATGAGGTCTACCCTCTCTAACTCGGATTTTTTTTTTCATTCAGCCAAATTAGCACTCTAAGCTAGAACAATTCAACGCCACAAATGGACGTCACTACTAAACAGCATATAAATATTCCATGAGATAGAGAATAATTATTATGAGGACAATACAGCTACTTCAGTACTGACCGAATTGTGGACACTTATTCCTAAATTACCGTCCGGAATTATAGTCGTTCCGCTATTAGAAGATTTCTCTTCAGCGAGCTATGAGGTTACATCTCGTTTCAGATTAGTACCGACCATTTCTTATGATTCTTTTTGTTTTTTCTACATATCGCATTCTTAATTCTAATGTTTAAATCAATAAAACTGATTTAATGTGAATAGCAGTTTGTTTCTTTTCCAGTCCAAATTCATGACTTCTCAATACCTACTGTGTTCAGATACTCTCTCCCGAGAACCCCAGCGATCAGCGAGATCTCCACCTCAACCAACAGGAGGAGGAGTTACCGTGACAACTTTTCTACTCATTTTCTCCTTCAACCTTGGATTCGTGTCCAGAAACTTGTTATTATTTATGCCACTTGATCGACAGCAACATCGGATCAAGGTCCACAAAATTCATCGCGGTTAAGAGCTAGGTTCCAGAAACTTAGTTGATTTTAGTGCAAATGGAATTCATCCAACCTTTTTGTCAAAGTAACAGAAAAATTTCGCTCAAGTGTAGTGTAGAGGGCAGGGGCCTTTTGGATTTGGCGATTTTTATCTAAATGCCATGGTGAGATATCGAATTCATTCGAAAATAAATAATAAATAATTCCGAAAAAAGTACCTTGGTGACCACTTTTAGTCACCAAAGAAAAGTACTGCGCCTAGTGCCCCTCACCCCCCTATACTACACTTTAACCAAAAATTTATATTAGTTTAAAGTTCGTTCAATCAAGTAATATAAAAATATTTATAAAAAAAATATTAAGTCAATTCCTACTTAGATCAGCAACGAAAAATTTTATTTTAGCTACTTTTTATTACCTAACAATTAATATAAATATGTATACACATAAGACAGAATAACAACATTATAAGTGGTAATTAATTTTTATTAATTATCATTAAAGTATCGTATTATCATCCAAAACAATCGTGTATATAAAATTTCAGTTCAACTGAATGCTTTAAAACGTGAGGGAAAAAAAACCTTTTCAAGTTTTGACACAAGTCACTAAATTTTAGAATAAATTGTGAGAGACTGATCCCTGAAGTTGCTCCTGCACCGTCTTGCCTACCTAAGAGTGTGGGAGAAGTAACAGCAGAACCAGACACTCTTCCATTATAACAATTATTTATTTTACTCAAGCACACTAATCAACAACATTTTAACCTTTAAGTGAATGTCCTAGGAGTCATAGGGAGAAAGCAATAAAGATTAAGCGAACAAGCACAAGTTACCAACTTAACATAACCTAATCTGTCGTTGACTACAAATCCCCAATCCACTAATTTAATACAGTGGTAAACACTGCTCTTAAACTTAAGCTGCGAAAATCAACTCTATTCAATCTCACCTTCGTGGCGACTGTAACAGCTTCTTAGCTCCTTCTTCCGACAATTACAAAACTCTGACTTTATATAGTCAAACTAATCTACGTATCAGGGTTTCTTCTTGAGAGGGATGGCTGTGAATTAAACGCGAATGCTAGCCCAAAGATTCCCCAAGAGGATTAGTGAGAAGATCCCGTAAAGATCCGCCACAAAATATGCACAGCTTTGAAGATAAATTTGATTTCATTTGAGAAGAAATGCAAGTATTTTGATGTTCATCAAGTATTCTTAAGAAATTAGTAAATATTTTATTAATATATTTATATATAAACATGTATATAGAGATTAAAATTTAATTCATCATACGCTCAGTGAAATGGAAACATTATCAATAATAATAGCTGAAAAAAAAAAAAAAAAAAAACGCCCGATATGTGGACGTTTTTCTTTAAAAATTATGTAACTTTATTCTTAAAGTAACTTAGAGCAGTGGTCTCCAATTTCCGGCCCGTGAATCAGGTAATACCAGGTGGCACAAGGAACATTGAATTATTTCCGTTTATTTACTGTGGTGTTTTTCCCTCGGGTTTCAGCAACTTTTATGGAAATCATTTCATATTCCATGTTAAACCCCTTTATATTCATTTTTTGTGGTAAGTGTATTTTAATATTGAGGCATATTTAAACATAATTGAATTAAAATTATTAAATCAAAACAATCGAAAATATAAACAATCAACCCCCCTCCCCATCTTCGGCAGTAAATCGTGGCTCGCCATAATGGGGGCCTCGTCTCCTTCTCAACTTAGCCTTAATAAGATCATGATTCGAATGATTTCAGTGGTCAGATGTTATTTTCGGTTGTATTGTCGAAAAACTGAGAATTTCAGACGATATGTCAGCTGGCTACATAGGATGACCTTGGTTCATATATATGCCTAGGCCTACCACCATACACTATCATTATCACATTATCATCGAGCTGGTCTGTGAGTTTGTAAGTCATACACATTTATTTGCTTCGGGTTATTGTTTATGAGTATTTTACAAGGTATGCTATGCACTGTCTACTTATATGGGTCATAGATGGGGCCTACATTTGTGTAGGGACCCAAGGCCTCAAGGAGTCTTAAGATATCCCTGGGTAAAATTATAAAATGTTGACCAGTCCGTGGCAATAAAAAGGTTGAGAAGCACTGACTTAAAGCATTTAACTTGAGTAGTTCGTTGATATGAACAGTTACAACGTACTATTTCAATTAAGTTAATATTTTTTTTCACTATTGGTCATTAATTAACTTAATGTTGAATTTCAATATTTAATTGCATTACCCTCTGACATTCCAAATGGAATTCAGTCCTATGTTCTATTGTAAATATTGAACGTCTAAACGGGAGTACTATTACACATACAGATTTTAATTAACCAATTTGAAAACACCCTACATAATATATTTACGTGTATATGTATCAAATATATATATTATAGAGAAGTTAAATATCAATAATAAGAACAAGTTTGTGTTGCTCATAAGCGATTCGAAATGTAAAATAGAGTAAGTTTCACTATCCATTTGAAGCTATTTAAATATACTCTTTTAATTTTATTCTTATGTTAATAGAAGTAAACTTCAAGAAAAAATAGATCTTCCTATCAAATGAAAAAGTTATTCTAAATTTCAGTCTTTCAGAATTAAGGAAAAATTCTTTTAATCCTGATTTAAAAAAATGTCATTTTAAGTAAAAAAAAAAAAAAGAGGGAAAAAATTACTTATGATTAATTTCTTATAATTATAAAAAAAAACTCTTTTGGTAAAATATTAAAAAAATTATTTTAAGATCAAATTCCTAATTATTACTAATTTTTCGAATGGCATGTAAAACGTAATCGTAGTACTTTTTGCTGTGCCAAAGCACTTAACTCTAAATATTTTTAGACATGAGAAAAAATCGAAGATTAAAACAGAAATTATGTAACTAATAGTGCCTTATTTGCTGAAGACTGAATAAACTATTCAAAGGGGGAAAAAAAGAAGTAAAATATAAGCCCAAACGAATTCAAAATTGCTCATAACAGCTGCAATGTTGGTATTTCTTCGCCAACAGATGTTTCCTTTAATAAGCGAATTCTAAATCGCACTTGAAACTCAGCATCGTAAACTTTCCGTCGCTGGGAGACGATCGTTCATTTACTTTGGGGCAGCTGAGCTATGAAAACCGTCTTAACAAAGTTTGTTCGCGCGGAATGCCAACAAAAATCGTCATTTCAGCTACAGTATGCATAAACTTATTCTATTTGAGAGCTTGAAAACACACTGCTTTAATTTTGAATATTTAGGAATGGAATGAGGAATTATTGTCCAAGGTCACATCGGCATTTGTTTGACAACAAGTGGTATTGAGTTGGAAATGAGAAGTCTAGATTTTCTAGTTTAATTTTTTTTAAATGAGGTATTTTTTCCGATTAGATTACGGGAATGAATTATGTTAATCATTTAAATTTTCAAGAAGTCTGGGAATATATCTAATAAACGCTATGATAAGATTAGAAAAGGTCTTAAAAATAAAATAACGAAAATTATACTATTGTATGAAAAACAATTGGTTAGGTGCAGATCCTCTCCTCATTATTATTTTTGTTTTTGATGTACTTTAGAAATTTAAAATTGAGAATGGCAACAGTAGAGTTTTCATGTTACGGTAGAGTTCTTAAGTTGTAGTTATGTGAGAATAAAAATGTGTGTGTGTGGCTTTGAGTTATTATATTCATGAGTTTTAGAGGATTAATAACTACTAAATATCAAGAAAATTAATAATTATTAGTGTTTTTACGCCATTTTATACACTCTTTGAGTGTTATTTTTGAGAAGACAAAACAATAAATTAATTTGACTAATCACAATTCTTATTCGATATTCCAAGCGGAACGTAATTTGCAAAAAAACTATTCACGAAAAATTCTTAACTGTTTTTATGCAGGCAAATTATTTATTGCTCGTCAAGTATTGTCAATAATTAAATATAACTTTCTGGAAAAGGTCGCAATTTTCTTTTGAAAATGTTAAATTTTTAAATTAAAACAGCTTAACTTTACTGTGATGGAACTTTTAGAGTAAGAAAAAAAACTATACTAATAGTTTTTCTTAAAAATAATATAGTATGAACAAGAGTTTCTACTGAGTTTTCTTTAAATGCGATAAAAAAGATGTCTAAAATAATAACAGTTAAAGTTATTCTACATATCAGAGAAAAGTCAATAAAAAACATATTTTAAGTTAAAGAGATTTTTTTTATTCCTTTTAAATGACCAGTAGATAAAAAGTTAGTAAATATTTTTCAAAAATATAAATAAAATCTATTTTTGCTGATACAAGTGCAAATATTTTTTTATTTAGTTGCTATGGCTACGTTCTACAACTAATTTGACAAAATATCAAGCCATATTTTTTGTTTTTGTAATGGGGTAAAATCATGTGTTCATCCATTTGGGCTAAATTCAACAACAAACATGTGTTTCCAGCGATGTGATTCAGTTTATATGCTTCACTGTTGCCAACTTCTATTTATTTATTTATTTATTTTGCAGATTCATTTAAAAAGTACATATTTGTAAACAATAATAATGCGCACAGGTAAAAAAAATGAATTGGGTTTAAAAAAATACGTATAAAAAAAGCATTTTATTTTTTAATTTTGAAGAACTTACTGAAGAATCTTAATATTTGAACACTTTTACCAAATAATCAAATTTTAAATGTTATCTAAATTTTACAAGTAGAACAAGTATAAGTCTGATGTCAGTTTTGAATTCAATAGAGAACACACGACTGTATTTATCATGTGACCGTCATGAATCTAGCCCATTATTAAAGAGAACAAAATTCTCTTTAAAAGTATTGTTTGTTTCAAGATAATATCATTGTTAAAAATTTAATAGATATTTCTAGTAATTTCCCTATAGATAACGCTTTATCTGAATTACCCCACTTTAATATTTCGATATTAAGGGGGAAAAATGCATACTCAGTATTTATTAAATTTAATTATTAAAAATAAAACATTGGAATTCAGCTTATTCATCAAAATCGTTTGCAATAAAAATGTATTTAGAACACAACCTTAACGAATTAATTAAATTCCTAAGTAATGCATTTTGATAAAAATCGCTTGCAACTTTTTTGTGTAAGTACATATATAAATATATATTTTATGAAATACATACAGATGCAGATATTTGCTGAGCTGCAATATTTCGTCTACTATTGTTCTAAAGTTACATCATTTTGTTACAATTCTTATAGTTCTTTCCCTCCCCCCATTTTTTTAAATAACATTAAAAGGTGAAGTTTCATTTTTTTTATCTTTTCCAATTTTATCATTTTCAATTGTTCCTTATGCAAAAGACAAAAAAATTAAAAAAAGGCATTATTTAAGTGTCATGGCGAACATAATAAAATGTTATCACCAACGCACGTGTTGCTTTAGGGGAAATAAATATTATGATACGTCTACTTTTCCAAGATGAGAAGGTGAAAATAATAAAAAAGAAGCAGATGATCAAACGTGGAGTCTGGAGAATCTAGACGTCAAATAATAATCTCGCCACTTTTTGAATGTGAAAAACTGCATAATTTTATTGGAATTGTGTCGTAGTTCTTTGACTCAAAAAAATTCTTTTCAATAAAAAAGTAACAAATTATTTTCTTGTAACATATTTCTTTATATAATTTTTGAAAAGTATATATAAGCGTGCATACAAATAAACATTCGGTATGTATAAATAAATTTTTTGCAGTTAAATTTTTTTTAAAGAAAAGCATGTTTAATCTAAAATATGTTTTATTTTTGATTAATAGACTTAATTCACGTGGCGTCATAGTCACATGATAACTACAATCACGTGTTTCCAGCCAATTAGCTCATGCGCTTCGCTGATACCAACTTTTATTTTTCTCAGAAACTTTATTTTAAAATTATAAATTTGTCAACAACAATAATGCATATAGGTAAAGAAAATGAACTGGTTTTAAAAGTATACATATAGTACAAGAATTTATTTTTTTAATTTCGAAAAACTCTTTGAAGAACCTTAATACTTGTACTTCTTGACTCATAATTATAAAATTCAAAATTACATCTTGATTTAACAAGTAGAACAACAAGTCTAATGTCAGTTTTGAACTCAATGAAGAACACGTAAATGCATTTCTCATACGACCGTCATTTATTTAGCCCATTGGTTGAAAATTTCCAGTCAAAACAATTATTCTAATTTTTAAAATTTCAGGAACGTGTTTGATTTTAGTTTATTTACTATATTTGTCATGGCAATGTAGCAGAAATGATATCACAAGTTAATTTATTAAAAAATTATTCAGCACTATTCTGGAAAAAAAAACCGCATTGAAGATGTTTAAGATAATGTTCACATAAATGCCTTTCATAACAGGCAGAGATGTGAACTGCATTTAATTTTATCTTTTGATTATTTTCTCTCTCGGTATAAAAAAAAGTTTTTCGTGATGATGTAATAAATTTATTTACATATTTCATACACGAGAACAATAATAAAAAGGCAGCAAGTCCTGTTCAACATTATGGTTACAAATTAGAGCTACATAATACATGTAATTACAGTTTTACAATTTGAGCAATGAGTACAAACAGTTGTACAATGGGGGTTAGGCAGGTAGGGCGTACCCCTCCCCCAGTCTGTTAAAAAAATTTAAAAACGTAAAACAATTTCGCTTTTTTTGTGTGTTTTTTACTGTAGCGGTATCTACATAAGCCAGTAACAGCCTCCGGACAATGGTGATCACTTTTACCTGGTGGTTATGTTACTCGACTTCGGATCCAAAGGTCGCGGGTTCTATCCTCCGAATTTGCGCCACCACAAAGCATTAAAACATCTATCTATCATTCATCTTGAATTCTATCATTATTGGAATTAAGTATCGTTTTGAAAGTATTAAAGTGCATTCGAAAGGACAAAAATAATTGAGATTTTTTCTTGAATTACGCTTTCCCAGTGAGAGTTTTGAAAAATATTTCAAGGAAAGAAACCTGAAACCCCCAAAATAAATAATTGAAATATTTTTAAAGTTATTAAATTAGTATTATTAAAGTTCAGTTATATATTAAAATGCATTCATTATATAAGTGTTAAAAGTTGAATAAAATTAGTTATTCTAAGATAATGTCTGCTTCTCTTACTCGAACCCTCTCACACCCGCGACAAAATGTTATAAAATTTTGAGTTCACTTCAGTACATATTTCAACAACAATTCAAAAACAAGTAAAGTAGAATGAAATTTTACACATTATTTTGTTAAAAAAATTGCAAGGTTGCCAAATTTGTAATTTGGCGCAAGAAATAAATGGATAAAATTGTATCTCTCAAAATTTAACTCTGCTTCCTTATTGTCAAATTTAGAGAACAAAATTTGTGAAACAATATTTATATTGCCATTGTATATAAATTCTAAATATCTTTACATGAGTTTTAATCTTTGTTAATATAAACATATATATATACTGCTCGATGCAATTAGAGGATATTGTAAATTCGACATGAAGCAGCGATATGAAGCAATCGACATTAAAAATAAAATAGAAGGCTTATAAAAGGAAAATTATAACGTTTACAAAGTTGGGAATATATGCACATTTTATTAGTGACTTGAAAAACTACGCGTTTTATATAAGGGACGAAAAACAACCCGCAGCATTCTTTCTGTAGGAGTAGATTAAAGAACAATTGGCATGCATTGAATGACGGCGAATACGATGTCTCAACTACATGACTTGGCTGAATTGGTGGCCTGGCGGGTCGCTTAGAGATGGGTCAAACACAATCCGTTATAACGCTAGACTTTTCTCAAAGTGTAATTTTCAAACCATGGAACTGGTCTTTTGAAACTGGAAATGTTCGCCAATGATCGAGACAGGTTGGTACGCTTGCAACAACACAAAATGAAAATCGATATTTAACACTAACAGTCAGAAAAATTGCACCATGAACGCCACTTTATTGCAACAGCACCTACAGAAGGCTACTTGTACTACCAGAGTTTCGAATCAAAGCATTCGAAACCTCCAGGTGAATTTGTGTGCTCGCAGACCTATAGTTTGTGTTTCGTTGACAGAGGACCACCGTGCTGCCCGCAGAAGATGGAAACAGAAGTGATTTAGGCGAGATGAGTGCAGCAACATGTTCTTTGTGGACAATTCCCGATTCAGTGATGGAGTCCACCTGACAATAGGTGGATTCTCATTGGAAGAAAGCCTGGTACTCACAATAATCCTGCATTTCTTCATGAAAGTGTCCGATTTGGCGAAAGCGGAGTGATGGTCTGGGCCAATATTTCTTTCAATGGATGCACCAACCTATACATTATTAGGAATGGACCACTAACGGCTTAGCGGCATAGAAATAATATCCTCAGAATTATTGTGGTGAGTTAGTGAGGGAATATTATCGCGTTCTAATATTTCCTCGAGGGCCTTTTGGCGAAGGACCACTTCACCAACGGGAGAACGTTTCAGCCTCGACATATTTAACGTGCATTGGTCCTCCTCTGCATGGCAGGTCTTCAGCGGTACTAAGCTCGAACTCATGACGCGCCGGCCAAGAGTTCGTTGCCTTGACCACTAAGCAACCATAGCCTCAGAATTATTGTGGTCCTTTACACAGCAGCAATTGGGGATGAAATCATTCTCATGGATGATAACTCCGGGTCACATGGTCCTCAAGTAGTAGATAATTCCCTTTTTGGCGAAGTAATCCTTTGAATAGATTGGTCAGCTTATTTCTCAGATATTAACGTAACAGAACCCCTTTGGAATATCCTAAGGAGAAGGGTTGCCAATCGCTTATCATTCACCATTCAGAAGTTGGAAAGTTCTCTTAAATAGAAGTGGGTAAGAATGCGCCAGTTCTCATTGATTCCATTGCTTTCGGTCAGGGGAAACCATACCCTTTATTGAAACTCATTGTAGTCAGATAAATCCCATTCTTTGTTTGTTAATGTAACTTGCACTAATAGTGCATTTTTCTTCACCGAAAAATATCGTAAACAGAATTTAATTATTCCTTGTTCATTGCTTTTCCCCCCTCATGTCTTATAACACCCACATAGCATTTATCAACAACCAACATTTCCTCAGTTGCAGTTTATATCCAAAATCGTAAGATCCCTTAATTGTTTTGAGTAACCTATATTTATTTAATGTTTAACTAAGGATCATAAGTGTTTCTCAAGATCATATTTTTATTCGTTAGATCAAACTCTTCTATTTAATGTCACAATTCAGAAATAGATTATTCATATACTTTATCAACAAATTAGCTGAAATAAATAATATAAATATCATATTCGAAATTCGAATCTTACGAAAATATTTAATAGCGAGCGCATTATTTTAATTTTCCGCATTGAGCAATGTTTGTTCACCTGATGCTTTCACCTTCCCAGTTTTCGCAATCATCTTTAAAGAAGAAAAATTTTATATCAAGATGTTCAAACTACTCCACACCCTCCCCTTTTTACAGCCTTCTACTTTTTCTTTTGTTTTTGTTGATCCGTCTTACTATTTTCAGCTTTTACAGAATGCTTTTAATTTTCGCAATATTATTTCCCTTATTTTTTTTAAAAAGAAATACTAATGCCAATTTATAATTAATTAAATTAGCTCTTTTCATTGTGTTTAAATAATTGACTTAAATTTCATTGCAAAGTTTTATTAACATCGTACTGTGTTTATATGGATATAAAATTGTTTTGTTAAACATATGTTTCATTTAATGCATAAAAACTTTAGTTTCTTTTCTTAATATGTTACATAACTATAGATTCTAAGGATCATTAATTTTATTTCACACTAAAAGCTATCATTAATAGTGTAATCTACTCTAATAAAAGAAAAAGTTTGTGTGTTTCAGCTGTTTCGGCCAAATTAAATAATCCAGAAGTATGGAACTTGGCACGTAGAAACCTGCAGGTCATAATGTTTTTAACCTCGAAGAGAAATTTTCGAAATTTGCCTCAGATTATTTTAAAATTTAATTTTTAAGCAATTTTTCAACTAACTGTGTGGCGATATGGTGTCATATTCACGTCATTTCTAACTTTGCGAAAATTAATATTTCAAGCAGTTTTGGGTGGAATTTTGTTGTATACTTTATTATAAATATATTTATTTATAGTATTATTAATTTATTTTTGAATTCATTGAGGTGAAATTACAAATGTTTTTCTAATAAATCATCGCGCGCGCGTAAAAAGTTTTCTTTCAAAATTTTTTTTTCGGTTTGACAACACGAATTTATATACTGTTGAATTGCGATGTCGCACAGTATGAATCTCTTTACTTAATTAAGCGTATTTTATCCTGTTCCGTAATTTCCAGCTAAAGTGATGTAATTTTTCTCTTTCAGACAATTTTTAACCTTCAGCTATTGAAATTTAAAACATCAGATGCTGTTATAATGGAATCTATATCAATATGAAAGATCACTAACTCCATTTTATTCATTTCACATTATTCCAGGTCATGATCGCGAACTCGAGGCCAGTGCTGTTACAGTCTTTGGTTTGAGTCCTGATGATTCTGAAGACCCACCTTGCAGAGAGGTGGATGCGCGTTAGATCTGTCGAGGCTCAAAATCTTCACGTTGGCGGGGTGTGAAAATTTGAAGAGTGAAGTGCCAACTCAGATATTGTCCTTATCACCTGACCAAGGTTCAAAATTACGAGGTTCTTCGTTAGTAGCAGAGTGTTACTTGTTCGGCTCTGTTCCTTTTCATTTCTTAGTTCATTTTTAAGTTATACAGTAAACCAACAACTTGTGACACGGCTTTCATTGCGATGTCTATTAATGTCCTCTTGGGGTTTCTTTGGGGCCTAAATGGCAATTATTTCCAACCAACTCGAGAAGAAAAACTTGTGTATATATGCAAATTAGGAATCTTATATATAGTAGAAGTTTATCAATCGCGAGGTGGCGATGTGAGGTCTATGTCTAAGCTTAGAAGTGATTGAGTAAAAGTTAGAGGAAATACCAAGTCCAAGATTTAACCTACCGGTACCTGTATAATCAAGTTAAAGGTGGATCCGTGACCACAAGGATTACAGCCGGATTGAAGCCACGTCAGTTTGGACAAACAAGGTAGCTGTTTACTTAGGATATAGCGGTAAGCACCTTTGATTAAACTATAAGGAAAGTGCGTGTATTAGTGAGATTAGAATTAAGCTGTGAAGTTAGATATAGGGGTCAATTACGCGATTATTTGGTAATACGGGTTGTGCCTTCTCATTCCAGATCTGCTTACTTTATTATTATTGTTGTGCATTGTGATTAAGTTAAGATCTTAATAAACAGATATTAAAATGACTGATATGTCTGGTTCTTCGTTGTTTCCTACAGAAACAGGTCGCGTAGATAATGGAGAACAGGAGCATCTACGAGCAGGTGCCTCACAAGCTGAATGGTCACGATAACTCGTAACCGGCGTTGTCGAGTCGCAAGTTTGAGTCTTAGTGCCACTGAAGACCCGCCTTGGAGAGATTCTGATGGACGTTAAATCTGTTGAGACTCCAAGTCCTCACATTGGTGTGGTGTGGAGGTTTGAAGAATGGAGAACAAGCTCTCTCTCTCAGAAATTGTCCTAGTCGCTTGAAGAAGGTTCAAAATTTATGAGGCTCTTTGCGGACAGCCCTCGTATGGTTAGAGTGCTATCGGCAACAAGTAAACAATAAACAATGATTCAATCTCCATTTTATTTCATCGTCATGTTATCGAAATGACTTATAACGGTTACGGTAAATTTTACGTAATGCCAATCATATTTATCTTTAAATTACAGACAACTGCAATGAATTGCTTTTTTACAACGCACTGCAATAATTGTATTTATTGTATCAGTGAATTGTGTCACATTATTCCTACTGTAACACAGACAGTATAAGATTTTATACTTGTCAAAGGACCATGATATTTTGTTTAAAACCAAATTTCGATGTACTTGAAATGATCTAGGACACAGATGTCTTATGCTGAATAGAAAGTGAATGGCAATATTTTGATTACCATTGCTTTGAAAAAAAAGTTGAAAATTATATATACCGCAGAAATAAACAACTGACACACATATATTGCAATGAAGAAATGAATAATTTTCATTATCCCCAAATATCAAAGAAGTATGCAAATATTATTCGAAGTGAATGATATTTATAAGTTGTGAGGATTTCTACAATGTTAGAGATGACTTTTTTCTGTGCATTTAGCAAAAAGTAATAAAGGTTTAATAGTGATAGTTAAAGTGTTTGATAATAGTACATGCTGTGACCTTCACCCCAAGTGCGCATGCGTGAAGATGGTGCTCCGTAAACAACATAGAGAACAGTCAATGAAATCGAGAGGATATGGCTATACGTTTAATATCAAATAAATTTATGTTTACAGTAAGGAAACGACTAGGGGTAAGAAGAGAAAAAAAAATATTTTTTTTTTATCTAATTTTAGTTTGTTTTATTCCCCCAAGAATTTTGAATACAGGTAGACAGTTTTACGCGCTTTTTTCTTTTTCTATCGCATTCGTATTTCTCCTTGGAAATTACACACACAGTGAAAATCGTTAACCACGAAACTAAGGGACTGAAATATTTTTTCATCTTAAAAGAATTTCGTGTTAAACGATATTGCAAAAAAAAACCCTCACATATTCAACAAAATTAAATTTATTAGAGTACATTTTATTTACATAAATATGTGTGTATGCATACATTTAATAAAAACAAAACATTTGCGTAATTTGCTCTCTTTTTTCAAAAATTGTTGATAAAGTATAGCAATATCTATACAAAATTTCCGTTTTTGACTTCTGTTTTTAATTAACAGCCTTAAAAAGCCCTACCTTCATTTTAAGCTAAATAGCATTTTGCTTCCCCCCCTGAGCTCTTTGCCATTGTGCTCGCAAATTTTTTTTTCTAAAATAGAAAAAGTAATGTGAACCAATTCTCTGATTTTCGTTCACCCTGCAATGTACTCGTCACCGAATTCCAAAGCCATTTGATGAGAGGTGAGATGTTTTTGTGTGACGTTTGTAGGGATGGAGGGGGAAAGTAGCTTAGATAAACAAAACTGGTCCGTGTCACAGGTTGCTCTGAGAGTCAGGGCCGGCTCTAACAGTTTTGCCGCCCCGGACAAAAATGGGAAATGCCGCTCTTCTCTCCAAAGCCAAAAAATTATAATTAAAAA
The DNA here is from genome assembly GCA_019973955.1 of Trichonephila inaurata madagascariensis. Taxonomy (NCBI): domain Eukaryota; kingdom Metazoa; phylum Arthropoda; class Arachnida; order Araneae; family Nephilidae; genus Trichonephila; species Trichonephila inaurata. The sequence continues at coordinate 108,847 of BMAV01006359.1, forward strand.
AGATAAATTGTTCACATAGATACA
>BMAV01006359.1:118527-170498 GCA_019973955.1 Trichonephila inaurata madagascariensis
AACACACAACATCAGTTTCAGTATATTTGCTTAACTTTTATTTATATGCTTGCGGAAAGTCAAAATTATGAGGATGAAAGATTGCAGTCAATTTTTGGAAGCAGTAATAATAGGTTCCTAGTTATGTAGAAATATGACTACTTATGGTTCGTGTTGTTTTAACTACATTTGCTTGCATGATTTTCTGATTTTCAGACACTAAATTGAATACCGATAAATATTGTAAATGCTTAACTAATATTGAAAAACGGAACTCTTTTAAAATGATTTCTTAAGACTTTTATATCTGTTTTATGATATTTTGAATGATGACATTTCAGAGAATTTGAAAGAATCTTAGAACTAGAGCAATATAAGCTTCAATGTCATATTTCACGATTAAGATTCTCCTTTATAGTTCTAAGTTTTGAAATTTAATTTTTTTCTTGGAATTGATGACAGGAATAATAAAAGAGAAATCTTACGTTGATTTAAGAGGGAAAATTTTGTATTCTGAACATTTACATTAAACCTAATGCGCAACAAAAATAAATCAAATTATAGACTTTGAAACAATTTGCAAAACATTTCAAATTATGTTAAGGATACAATGAAGTTCATAATCAAAATTAGAAACTCTTTTCCTATGTCTTTTAATTAGCAATTATCAAAACTGATTTTTCTTCGTTTTAGCCATTTTTTAGAGGAGGGTCGAATCTACCGCTCACCCTGTTCTAATTTTTAGCTTACAGAAGAAATGGGGGCCATTCTGTCCCCTGCTATCTCTCTCCCCTTTATATACAGAGTAATCCCGAATATATGGTACAAACTTTAAGGGTAGGTATAGGAAATTGTATCAATCATTAATTGTAAACGAATGTATGGACGCAAATGACGCGGTGAGGCACAAAAGACAAAAAAATTAAAGACGAAAGGAAAGACAAAATATTGAAAGTGCCGTTGACAAGTGTAATTTTTACAGTAACTGTTCATAACTATTCAGCATATGAGCTATGAAGTCCAGCTGCAGCGTACATTGCTGTACCAACCACTGTCTGTCAGAGAAAATAGTCTGCCGGATTCAAAGCTTGTACTCACTGAAAATGGAAGAGGTGTAAGCGATTTTCGTTTAACACTCTACAAACGGTCTGGTGACTCATACTTACGTCATGAGCAAAGCTCTTGTACTTGACTCGGGTCCATCAGCTACAACGTTCAAAATACTTTCTTCCAGGCTTGGACTGCCTACAGCTCTTCATCGACCAGCATCATGTCTAGTGAAGTGGAACGAACATGTTTCACGAAGTTGACGATGTAACCGTTGGAAAATTCTGTGATTCGACATTTGTAGATCAGGAAATTGCACGTGATACATTCGTAGAGCATCTCTGCCGTTACCATTTGCATGGCTGTACATGTAATACATGTCTGCGTTTTCGGCATACGTAATGTTTCCCATCGTAGACGTTAGCACAATAGCGAATGGCGCTTTCCCCTACTGAGATGCATCATGTTGAACGGTGGCTAGACATCTACTGCCCCTACCGGCAACGCAACCAACCGATAATTCTATTTCTCTTTTCTATTATTTCTCCTGTTTGCGCCTTACCGCGTCACTTGCGCCCATACATTCGTATACAATAAATGATTGTTACAATGTCTTATACCTACCCTTAAAGTTTGTACCATGAATTCGGTATCACCCTATATATATATTTGTTTCTTAAAACATTCCATGTATGTTCTCTTCCCCGCAGCAAAACTCTCCTTGCACGAAAATTGTTTTACAGGAAAATTTCACTTCTCAGGGTAACTCGAAAAATAAAATTGTGACAACCGTAGAAGATGTGATCAGGGTTGCCAGACAGGCAACAAATTTGGAGAAGAATACGGTATCGCCAAAGAATTCTCGAGAACACTCTAGAATCGACTGTTCTAGAAGTTTCCAAGAGGCTTTATGAAGGACCTTTGGAAAAAAGGCCAATTCAGTTCAGAAGAAAGTTCAGTTGAGATCAGAGTCTGACTATGATGAGACACAGAGACTTTGTCTGAATTCCTTCCAGTGGAATAGTTCCAGAGCGCCGTTTCTGGAACGTTGTAAGGCTTGTTTATAAGGAGCTTTGCACTATTACAAATAATTTTTTATAATATTTCTTTGTGTATAAACGTTGATTTGTCTTCGTGTAAACATATACTTATCCTTGTTCATTAATAAATATGGTGCCATTGGCTGCTTTCCCTCCCACTCAAATTTGCAGCAATATATATAAAGAAAATTGATACTGCGAATTTAATAAACTAGGGATGTCCTTATCATTAATTTTGGCTCAGTTTTATGCATTTGCATACATTTCATATTGAATCTCTCAACCATAAATAGCAAATTAATTTTTAACTCTTGATGTGAAGGTGAGAAATAACTCATTTTCGTATGTTTTTAAACATGATAAGATAATCAGGTACATACACGTTCGTCTACATGAACAACATAATGGTAGGATATCTTCCTATTTGTAAAAAAAGTGTTATCCAATTCTTTGATGCTAAACAAGAAGATAACTTTATACATGTGGCCAAAGAATTTGAATACTCTAAATGTGAGTTTTGTTTTTATATGATATTGAAAGAAGACCTCAAAATTTCATTCACGTTAGACAGTTGTTTAAATCACAGACGTGCCGCAGAAATTCTTACCTTAAGCACTCTCTCTTCTCATTTTTTGATAAGGACAAGGACACGGCGAGAGTTTCCTCACAGACAGTTTCATTTTTTTCTTCACACGAATGAACGCTTTTTTTCCTGTTTGATGCTATTTTTTCCATTGCATAATCGTGAATTCTTTCTTTCTATTTACAGTTTTTTTTACTACATGCTGTCTTTCTCTTCTATGACAAAAACAAAAATTAGGTAATACAGTGAAAAAAGTTTAACGTGAAAACGCTTAAGATGAAATATCGGTTAACCCGAAAAAATATACAACGGTCCGGACAAGCTATGTATTTTCATACATTTTTTTCCTCTTAACACGAAAAGAGAATCGCTTAAAATGAAGATTTTCCTTTAGGGAATGAACAAAATGCAGAAAACACCAGGCATTTAATGAAATGTTTGAGAAAGTTTCTGAATTATTGGACTGCCGTTCTATATTATCGGGAAAATTCATTGCAGTAGATGATGATGATGTATGTATGTCCCCAATTATCTCAAAGACATTTGGAAGTTTGTTCAAAGCTCAAAAAATATCATTGATGCAGATTCCAACTACGAAAATTAAAAGAATAATGCAGTTCCTGTTCCTTCATCATCCAAAATGAAAAACATGAAAAGTATGCGCAGTTATTTAGACGCATATTCTAATGAGGAAATGAATAAAGAAATGCATGATATCGAACAATTTTTTGACGATTTGATTTTAAAAAGGCTAATGTGCAAAGAAAAATATCAGATTGTTTTCCAAAAACTCGATAAATGCTTTGTTTTTCAAAAAACTTGAAAATTTTGCAGTAAATTTCATTAAGATCTTGTGAATGTTTTTGTTTCATCGATTTTTATTAAATACAGGCATATATACACATAAATGTATGTAAAATGTACTCTAATAAACTTAATTTTGTTGAATATATATATATTTTTTAAACTTTTTTTTCGACTCCACCAGATTTAGATTGTAAATTATCTTCAAAAAATAAAAAACATAACTACTAAACCGATGCGTTCTACAGATTTGTGTCAAATTTATTATTTTCCGTAAGTTAGATAGGCAATGCCGTTGGAAATATTAACGAAATCTCGTTTTAAGAAAGTAGTTTAGTGAGTTGCAACAATAATTAAACAAAGTTTTACATAAAATAGCATTTTCCGTTCCTTCTAAAACTAAGAACTCTCTCAAAGATGTTTTTCTTTCTGAGCCCTAATGCAAGAAGAACCAATGCCAAAATTTCGTAATGTTGGAATTATGATTCCAAGCGTCGTGAAAAAATATTCCCACTAATAATACCGTTAGAACTTTACTCTGAAATTTTATGTTTACATGAATAACAAAAATTGACTTTGATTGTTCCTGCAGATAAAAGTCATGCCAATTTTTTTTACTAACCTTGTGAAACATTAAAAGGCTTATTTTTGTACTTGTTGGGGTTTACGATTCAAAAATCAATTCAATACAAAAAAGAAACGTCCCCCTGGAGTGTTTTTCCCATGGCGGATTTCATCGATAAATTAGATTTTTACTGGCGTAGAATTAATTTTAATATTTTCACCGATTCCCTCAAACACTTTGTCAATGAAGAACAATTTAATACATAAATCTTAAGCCAATCAAATATTTAATTGTAGATTCAAATAAGGCAAATATTTTCAACAGATAAATATAAAGGAGAAAGAGAAAAGAAAACAATTTTCTAAAGATATAACTATTTCAACCCTCCCCGGGAAGTCGAAACGTACCATCCTGGCTCATCCTGAGCAGTCGGCATCATGGTGTGCTTACACTGCAATAAATCGGTCTTTTCCGCATTATTTCATATGTGCTTTTTATGGTTTCGAATGCTTTTGCTTACTTTTCTAGGTAAGCATAAAAAAGTTTGACATTTTTTATCCATAATCCCGAAATAAAGTGAGCCTCGAAGGAGTTAATAATCCATACAGCTAGAATAGTCAATACAGTCTGAAGAGCCTCAATCGTCTGTAAAAAGAACCACGGTTTGCAGACCCCTGAACTCTTGTGTTCTATGTACTTCTAAACTGCTGTTAAATTTTGAGAATGACATCTAATCTAATACTTTGTTTGCCACGCTTTCATATCACATCACATATAAACTTTAAGACCAGTAATAGTAATGAGTTTAACTAATTCTATTCTTAATATTTGAAGAACAATGACATTTGGAGGAATCAGAATTCAATGGACAGACAGCATTTTAAATATATATCACAACATTACTCAGTAGATGTGTTTTTCAGCAGTTATTTTTGATAAGGCTATAGTTTTGCATACTAAGTTTGTTGTGTCTACAAAACAGTTTTCACTCATTCGTGTTTGTATATTTCCTCTGTGCACCTGTTACCCCTAGCGCCTGTTTGCACTACTTCATTACGACCCTTCAATTTCTTTATCAGCTTAAATCTATTGTAAATACAAGTACAAAACTTGTATCTAGAAATGTGCGGCTTTATAATTTATTGTACGAGGATCTCTATAAACGGTGTTTTAAAAAATTTTTGTGGAGCACACAAATTTTTTCAATTGTATTTATACTTTATCGTATTCTCTTTAAATTAAAATTACATTTTAATTTTTGATACTTAGTAAAATAGGAAAAATATGAAACCTAAGGTGGGCACAGGAAATGATTGATTAATTTAAGTAGTGATTATGATAATGTCGTGTTCAAGATGATGTCAAATAAGACAATACCATGGGCCCAGATGATTGTTCTGGAAATCTATTCAAAATTATCCTCATAGAGGTTTTAAGTAAAGATGAATAATATCTTAAAATATGGAATTTTTTGCATTATTATCAAAGGCCTGTCGAATGGAAAAATGAGTTAATGCTTATTGAAGGAAACTGGATTTTGAAATTTGCATGTAAGTCGACTTGGTGGCTAAGAGGTACTATGGCCGCTTTGAAGCCCAATGTTGCGGGTTCGATCCCAGATGAAGTCGATAGATTTTCTGAATGCGTAAATTACAGGCATGCATGTCATATGAATATGTGGCATGTAAAAGAACCCTTGAGTACCAATTTGGCCCTTATACTCTCGGTAAAATTAAATCACGGCCATGTTTAGCATCCAATGAGAACCTGAAATAAAATTAATTGAATCATCAAAACTTGGTAGCACAAGTCGCCACCAGATGGTGACACAATGAAATGGCTCTTCCATTTGAGGATTTGCCGTATCTGCAAAGGCTTAGTTGTCAATATGCAGTCCATTAGGTAAAACAATTCACACGTTATACGAAATTCAGAAAACAAAGCACCAATAATGATTTTATTCTTGTTACTTTATCGTTGTATATGGCTATCTTCGTGAATAACCCTTTTGTTATTTCGAAGTGGCGTTCACTACAACAAACTGTAGTGTCTGACTACCGTACTGTTTGGCGGTAGATTCTTTAAGAGTTGGCGATGTTTCCCCACATGCAGGGGTAGGGTTAATGTGTTTTGGAGGAGAGGGTTTTTTGACCCCGGAGGGTACGGTCAAGGGAAGGTAAAGTCCCTTGTGTTTTGAAAGCGGGAAGAGCTGAATTGTTTTGGGCCGAAGGAAATGGAATTCCTTCGGTGAGAGACTGACGCACAGGCGTGGTCTGGTGTAAGAAAGAAGAAGAGATAATCTCTTGGGACTGTTTTAGCACGACGGACATTGTGTGGTTTGATTGTTGTTTGATGGCAGTATTCAATAGCGCACACAGGAATTTTTCAAGGGGGTCTGGGGTTGAAAGTTCACCATTCTTGTATCATGCTATTTTTGATTTTGTGGATTTTCAGGAACAAAACACAGTAAAAAACTAATTATTGAATAAATAATTAGCATTAATTAATAAAATTAATCATTAATAATAAATATTTAATTACATTTTACGTATTATGTACTTAGAATTATAACCAATCGAAAAAAAATCAAGGGCTTTGGGGGTGGACCCCCAGGACCCCCTTGTGCGCTACTGGTAGTATTTAATCAAGAGAATTATATTAATCAAGAGAATTGTTTGAGTTGATTTAATTATGTTTGTTTTGATTGATTTGAGAAGTAATTAAGAAAGTAATAAAGACTTTACATAAACCAAACCTATATTTATTAGTGAATTCGCAAAATTAGAGCATTTTAGCATATTCAGAATAATCTAATATAAAATAATCTAAAACAAGTACACAAACTGTAACAAGGTATGTACCTCGTTATAGATCAAAAACCTCAAAAATTTCTCGGCAAAATAAATAATAATTTTATTTTTGGACTACGATTTCCCATTAAAATACAAAATAAAAGAGGAATGTTTTTTATTGAAAGTCAAAAATCAAAGATAACATCAGTTACCTAAAAGAAAGAAGACATTATGAACTGCAAAAATGTCGAAATACTTCGAAAAGAAAATATTAAAAAACGAATTTAAAATATGTATAGTCAGCCAGTAACCTTGAGAAATAAACTTTATTATTCACATTACAAAATTTGGCTTTGCATCAACTACTGCTGTTTTAGAAAAGGAGTTCGTGTAGCAATAAAAAGTGTGAAATGTGCCGCAAAAGCTTTTCATGTAATAATTACATAGAGCAGTACAAAAGAAGATTGAACTTCATTAAATAATTGGAAGCTGTGTGTGTAAAACTCTTTTTTTAGACCTTGACGTAAATGTGAACTTGTTAAAATACAGATGTTTCTTTTCAAGGACATATGACAGCAAAAATAATTCTTAATCATTTTGTGTGTGAAGTCGTTCATGAAAAAGATTTCTACAGACTAAAAATTACTTCAAGATGTGATAAAACTTTAAACTACGATTATTTAATTTCGAAATCTTCCAAAGTCTACATTTCTTTAACCTTAAGAAGTTGCAATCAAAAAAGTTCTGTCAACTTTTTGCATTAAATTACTCTAAAAAAGTTATAGAAATATTTTTTAATGCGGTAGTTTTATGTGTGACCATCAGAACATTGTGTAGATTCATCAACCTACACGCTTTCTTTTCTCACTCCGAAAATTTGATCCATGCAATGGCAGAAAATAAAAGAAGATAAATCAGGAACTGGGATTATCGTTGAAAAACTTAATCATTTAATTAGTTTTCCTTTCAAATGGGCTGCATTTTAGTAGCTAAGTCTTTGTAGGAACGGCAAGTCCCAAGGGAGAGAGCAATTTAGTGTCGGTTCCTGCTACCACATTTTTGAGACTTGAATAAATTCAATTGAAACTCTCATCACATACTAAATATTACCGTAATTTAATTTTACCGATAGAACCACAGCTAAAAGATACTCAAGGTATGTTTTATAAGCCACATAATCATATGACATTTCACATCCAGAAAATCTATCGATTCCAGTCAGGATTGACCCACAACCTTAGGCGGGCACAGTACCTGTATGTCACCGAGGCGGTTCATCATTTTATAAAGAAATGATTCAACAAAATTGTTTCACAGTAACGTCGTTACAGTGTACTCTCTCCTCCTCTGTTATTAAGGTATCCGACTACATTCGGAACCGGGATTTTAAAATAGCGTATAAATGGATAATTTTCATGATATTTAGTGTCACTTAGATTAGAATACATGTATAAAATTGTCTTAAGGACATTTTGACAAAAAAAAATTATTTAAAAACAATATTTCGACAAAACATTTACTTAGAATAACCTTTTTACAAAATGTTCTCCTTTTGTGGAAAATGTTTCTATTATAATAATATTTTGCCTGTATATAGCTCAGACCTCTGTACAGAGGCTCAACTAAGATTTTTGAAAAATTCACATTATTTTCAGATTTATCAGCGTTTTTTTCTTAAAGTTTCTCCCCTCTGTAGTCGCAAAACTTGGATAAACCCACTTCTAAGTTATACATTTCAAAAATTCCAGTTAAGCCTCTGTACAGAGGTCTGAGCTATATACAGGCAAAATATTATTATAATAGAAGCATTTTTCACAAAAGAACATTTTGAAAAGGGGTCATTCTATGTTCATTTTTTGTCAAAATAATGTACTTAAATAATTTTGTATTGTAATACTATTCTTGAAACAATTTTATAAACATTTTCTAATCTAAGTGACACTAAATATCATAAATATTATCCATTTATACGCTTTTGCAAAATCACGGTTTTGAACGTAGTCGGATACCTTAAGAAAACACATTTTAAAACCTTGTTTGGGCAAAAAAAAAAAAAGAATATCAAAGCAATTAAAATTGTTATTCTAATTTTAGATTTTGATCCCGATTGCAGGCAAGAGCCGAATATTGCTCGTACATCGACTTTTATTTTCTTTCCTTTTCGAATGACTTTTTCGAAAATATTACACATACATTAAAAATACATTATTTTGAATAAAAATGCTTGATAATTTTATAAACTATGTTTAGTAATAAGTTCGCGTATCATGTTAAAAGTATTCGAAATGTAAAATTTGTTCACCATTTATTTTTTGTTTAGTAAAGATGGAAAAGTAAAGTCAAATAAAATTACAGAATATTTCTAATATTACCTCTACAAATGTGCTTTTTGAGCATTTTGCCCGAACAATAAAATTTTTTAAATTTACAGGTTTTAGTTATTTTTCCCTTTTATCATACCCTGAACCTATCATTTAGAACAATGTGTGGCGTTATAACATCGGTGAGTTAAATAATTATGAAAATTTTTCAAAAATAGCGAAACTTCTCTATTTTTAAAATCATGCTAATAAAGTGGGTCTTGTGTGTGTGTGAGTAAAAGATATATTTTTATTTGAATTTATTTTTATTTTTACTTTTGTGAAAGGCAACTTTTCCAGGGCATAAGGCTGGGGAAAATACACCGTACGGTGCACAGCCTTTTTGAAACATATTGAACCACTTCTTAAAAAAATATTTATTTTTACTTATTTATCTACTCATAAATGGGAATTTTTTATTAACAGAAAAATATTTTAAAATGATGATTCTAAATATAATTGCTACTTTTCGAAAGGAATTGCTGTAATTCTTGAGATCTTAAATAAACTTCCTTTATTGTTTATTAATTTCAATTGTTTTATAAATATATTTTTGAATTAATTATCAACATGTAAAATTAATTTTTATTTCGTAAAACACAATCAAAAACGGAAGTATTTCGCCTTATGTAGAATAAAATGGAGTAAATTAAAATGAAAAATTATTAATGGTATAAAATTTCTGTAATTCATTTACATATTGTGCAACTTTAAAAGAAAATTATAGAAAAATATAATATATTGTTTAAAAATTTTAATTTAAGAAATAATCAGCAAATTGTCAAAAGAAAATGCCGGAATTTCGCTAATTTCATACTATGTAGATAATTAAAACGAAAATATTTTCTTAGTAACTGCGAGTACACATTTTATCTTTGTTAAATAAATGAAATAAATATATAAAAAAATATATTTATATTTTTTGAAATTTTTTAAAACGAAGTCATTGAACTGAAGCTTTTTTGAAAATCGTCTCAACCATATTTCATAATATGTGTTACTCATAAGTATGGTTTGCTTACAAAAAGGGCAACAAATGTAAATACATTGAAGATATTAATTTTTTTTTCTTACGTGAGAATTATTTTCCTTTATTTAACATTCCGTCCCACAGAACCAATATCTCATAAATAAATCCTTTTTTCCTTGAAAAATATTTCGTTCCGGTTCCGAGTACAAAACAGAAGGTCATTTGGCTTATTAAAACTTCGAAAGCTTCAAAATATCGTTTGGGTGAAAACAAAAAGAAACGAGAGAATATTTTCAAAAAATAAAACAAAATAAAACAATAATAAAAACAGGATTTTCGAATTCGCTGAGCGTGTAGTATAAGGAAAACCAGTTTCAGAAATTAACTGAGCTAATATTGCACTTGATCCAAATTCAGGCCACATTTTCGACCTTGACTTCACAATTTTGTGACCGGCTTGTCTGTGTGTGACTGCGCGATTTCTCCTATTCGTTTGGGAAAAAAAAGAAAGAAATGAAAAGTGTTCGGGCAATTAGGTCTGTTGGAATCGATGCCGATTAATTCAGGCGTTGACTCATCGATTGCGAGTTCATTGTCCATGACCTATTTCATTGATCGAATTTTCCACACAAATAAAAAAAATGAAAGGTTATCGATTAAATTAGACTGATATGAAATGAAGTTCTATTGTTTGGGAAAACAACTTGTATATTGATTCAATATTTATTGATGATACATAAAATACTATCCTGATATTTTTCCGGGTGAATACATTTAGTAAGTCTTCTCACAAAATAATTTTTTACGAAAACAATTTTATTTTCATTTATGAAATAATTCCATCAAAATTCGTAATTAATGATGAAAAAAATACAAATATGTATTTTGTGAATATTTTTAAATTTAAATGTTTCGATATACTGAATGTGTGTAGAAACTGAAATAAAATGAAATTTAATATTGAAAAAGTTAGGGAAATAGATTAAAACGCACAATATAATGTAGCAACATAAATTTTAACTCTCAACATAATAGCTTTCTGATGAACAATAAAACAACGAAATGTCCTTGATATTTTATGCTTTGACTTAATTTTGCATCCATTTAAGAAATTAATTTTTATTATTAAAATTAAAATAAACTTAATAAAATGCGTTTTTCACTTTTATTCTTGTATTAAATTGGGCATTTGAAAAAATCTTATAAACTCAATTTGTCCAGTGGTTGTATTACGCGGCTGTGCATCCAAGCATCGTGGGTTCTTTCTGTCCTACGGATAGGCACCACCACAGAAATAATATTTGTAAAGATGTTTTGGCTATTATTCACCTCTAATTTTAATTCAAAATGAATTAATTGACTCTTCGAATGTTTTGAAATTAAATCTCGATTATTACAGAGCGAAATTAATTCTTCCTTTTCATTCAAACTTAATTCATGTACAGGTATATCCATTAACACAAATAGATCACCAATCCAATGCTTCGGAAAATACTTTTAAATAGTATAATCTTAGGTGGCACACTTTAAGAATTTGGTGGCACGCAAAAGTGCCGCGGCACAGTGGTTGAGAATCACTGATGTGGAATAATCAGAAATGAACGAAATTAAATTTAGGTCTGAGGATTTTATTACAGTGTTGCATTTTAAACAAACAGTTTATATATATTTGAAAATGTAACTTAAAAATATGAGTTCCGAAGAGAAAAACATATCTTTGTGCAATGTACAAGAGAAATTAATCACTCTATTTTTCTTCATTTAAATAAAAAAATTGAATTATGTATTAAGGTTAACCGCAACAATATACATGTTAATCTTGCATTTGTGTCGTCAATCTACAAAGACAATAAACTTAATTTTCAGAGAACTCTTTTTCTAGTATATGTCATTATTACATTTAATTTCGGTAAAAATTGCAATTCAGTATATTCGAAATTTGCTTTATTATTAGCTTATTTGTATTTATTTCGTTTGTTTCGAAACTTTTGTTTTGTTATTTATCCATAATTTTATTTCTTCTTATTTTGCTTTTTTACTTTCTTCTGTTGACCCCGAGTAATTCTTCTGGTGCACGAGAATTATTTTTTGTCTTCAATAACAACAATAATAAAATATATTCCAAAGTTTTATTTTCAATGCATTTGCTTGATTATGGATTCAAAAAAATCAAAATACCTTGGTAATGTACTTGAAGCGTATCACTGTCATTTTGATTTCGTTATTTCTCACCTAATGGTGTAATATCTTTCATTTTTATCGATTTCAGATAAGTAATTTTAAGGTATCCGACAATATATATATATATATACGTTCGAAACCAACAGTGTTTTAAAAAAAAAGCGCATAAATGGATAATTTTCATGATATTTAGTGTCGCTTATATTAGAATACATGTATAAAATTATTTTAAGGACATTTTGACAAAAAAAATTATTTAAATACAATATTAGAATAACCCTTTTTCAAAATGTTCTCCTTTTGTGAAAAATGCTTCTATTATAATAATATCGTGCCTGTATATAGCTCAAACCTCTGTACAGAGGCTCAACTATGATTTTTGAAAAATTCACATTATTTTCAGAGTTACCACCCATTGAAATATAACTATCAGCGTTTTTTTCTTAAAATTGCTCCCCTCTGTTGTCGTAAAACATGGATAAACCCACTTCTAAGTTATATATTTCAAAAATTCTAGTTGAGCCTCTGTAGAGAGGTCTGAGCTATTTACAGGCAAAATATTATTATAATAGAAATATTTTTCACAAAAGGAGAATATTTTGAAAAAGGGTCATTCTATGTTCATTTTTTGTCAAAATAGTGTACTTAAATAATTTTTTTTTTGTCATAATGTCCTTAAAACAATTATACATGTATTCTAATCTAAGTGACACTAAATATCATAAATATTATCCATTTCCAATGGTTCCGAACGTAGTCGGATACCTTAATACAAAAAGAAATTTACTACGATCATTTAAATATAGAATCTATTTCTTAGTATATTCCAACGAAATAAAAAAAAAGTTTAGAGTAAGTAAGTGGAACAATATGCAAAACAAAGCAAAATTAACTCGGAATTAAAAAGTATGAGAAAGTCGAACGCACAAATTTACATCCGGCCGCGAAAGTTAAGTGGTCAAGACCAGGAACATTATAGGAGGCAATATTTAAATCGAGCTGCGAGGTGATTTATTTTTATTCACCTTATGGCATGTCATAAAAAACGGAGTGCGATTTTTGTCATTCTGTTGAAGCTGAACTTGTCATTGGCATGAAGGTTCCCGAACTCATATACGTACGCGAAGAAGAAAACATTGTGTCGGAAATGACTTTAAGGCGTGTCTGTCCATTAGGGTAGTCAGTGAGTAAAAAGGAGAGTTTATTTACGTCGCATTATAAAACAGCACTAGGGCTACTGGAGACGGACATCGTAATTATGAACCATGGTCAAGCGATGGGGACGACACTGAGCTGTCACTCCTCTAACCTAACTTCTGTTGTTGTGACTAATGCCACCTGCCTGACGAAGTCAGATCGAGGCCTGCGAAATTCATCACGACTAAGGGCTAGAATTTTTATGCCTGTCGTTAGCCTTAGCTTTGAGCACCATGCAGGTGACAGTACGATTTTGCTCGGTACCTAACTTCTATACCACACCAACGAGAGGACTTTTGAGACTCGACAGATTTAAAGTACATTAGCCCTTCTATGAGGCGGGTCTTCAGTGGTACTAGGCTCGAGCTCATGACAAGCCAGCTACGAGTCCCTTACCTTGACCAATGGGCTATCGCGGCCATATCCATTAGAGTGGGTTGCAGTTCTGTGGAGATATAAACACAATTTTTTTTTTATCTAAACTTACATCTTTGCGGAAGAGATGTTTTACGATTTGGATATTAGGATGATAACAAGTAATATAAAAAATTTTTTTAAGTCAATTCCTACTTAGATCAACAAAGATTTTTATTTTAGCTACTTTTTATTAAATAGTTGCAATTAATATAAATATGTATGTACATATGAGACAAAATCACAACATTAAGTTGTTATTAATTTTTATTCATTATCATTAAAGTACCGTATTGTCATCCAAAACAATCGTGTATATAAATTTCAATTCAACTAAATACTTTAACACGTGAGAAAAAAACCTTTTCAAGTTTTGACACAAGTCGCCAAAAGGGTCGCTAAGTCGCCAAAAATGATGCCAACGTGGTTGTGTGTATTTGTAACTCCTTAAATAACTAGTTTTAATCAATTAATTTTCTTATTAATTATTATTATACTATTGTATTAACATCCAAAATAACCCTATATATAAAATTTCAGCTCAATTGAGAGCTTTAAAATGTATTTTATTAACGATTGAAAATTCCTCCAAGATAAATAAATAAATATATAAATATATAGAGATTGTGAGCTAATAGTAGGAATTGAAAAATAATTCAAAAATTTAATATTGCCGCAATAGGGATGTTATTGTTGTCGTGTCCTTCCCGAAGGAAATGAAGAAAAGTTGCCAGACCCTGAGACAGGTTAGACTTCTGATATACGCCTATCGTTGGCCTTAGCCTTGAGCACCATACATGAGACAGTACGATTTTTTTAGCTAGGTTCCACCACAGTTTAGAGGAAGAACATTCTGGGGGGGGGGGAGATCAGAGGCCTCCCACTTCTCTTCCTCTTCCACCAACCTCACGAGAGGAATTGCTGCTCGATGACTATTTACAGCAAGGTTCCGCAACCTTTTTATCGCTGCGGATCGGTCAACGTTTGATAATTTTTCCGCGGCCCGCTGAGGGTGGAATACGTTGATTGTTTATATTTTAGATTGTTTTGACAAAACAATTTTAATTTAGTTACAGTTAAATATGCCTTTAGAATAAAATAAAGTTACACCAAAAATGAATAAAAGTGATTTAACGTGGAATATAAAGTGATTTCCGTGGAAAGTGGCGCAAATCCGAGAGAAATGCACCTCTTTAAATAAAATGACAATAGTTTAATGTCCCTTAGGTGGCCAGGCACCATTTGATCCACGGACCGGTACCGGGAGTTGCGGATCACTGATTTAGAGTACAGCTATGCCGCAAAGGCACTATACATTTACAAACATCCATGTCTTTTTCGAGATTCTAACCCAGGCCCTACGGCGCAGAAGTCAGCGTTACTAACCACTATACCGGTTGGGAGACTTTATTCTTTGTTATATTTTGTTTTATTGATAAAATTACAGATTTCATTCGATTGAAAGATACAGAAAATTTATTTTTTTCATTTTGTTTTACTATTTTACCGGTACTGTGCCATCAGAGCCCAAGCACAGTCTTTTGATGATTACCAACTCATTGACTCGATTATAATTATCGTTCTAGTTCTGCGATGCGAAGCATTCTTATTAACCAATTAAAAATACATTACCAGAAAAATAATAAATGATTATAAAGGGTTAAAATTGAAGCATTATAAAGAATCTATTATTGAAATTTACAATCTCTTAAAAATTCCGTTTTAAGAGAAAATAAATCCGTTGTTAATTTTCAGGAATATTTGTTGAATGGGCCTAACGGAGTGAAAACTAAGAAATGAATTTACTTTTTTGAAACTGAAATTCTATTTTTCTAAATTATAAGAGTTTTAGCTGATATTGTTACAAAAGATAATTTTTTAATAATGTAAGGTATCATGATATATAGATTAATAATTGATGAATTTGAAGGTTAAAATTTCGTAAATGATATACTGTCTTGTTTACGTACATTACACTATTTGCGGTTTTTAAATTCCTTAGGGTAGCAGTGGGGAATAGGTTACTAACTCAAGTGTACGTCCTCGTCGTATATGGCCATGGTTCAAAATGGCGAGGGATGTTGGCAATATTAAAATAACCTTCAATTTATATAGAAATTAGCAATTGGAAATAGGGACAAATAAATGAAAATAAACAGAATTTGTGACTGTGATTAATAGCATGGCTAGATTAAAAGACGATAAAAAAATCACTGTAAAGTTGAGAAATTTATGGTCATAATGTCGAATAATGGGATGGAAGGTGTCAACAGAAATGTTTTCAAAATGAAGATGTCTTGCAAAAAAAAAAAGGCAATAATTGTTATAGATAAAACAAGTAGTATATAAAAAAATTAAGTCAATTCCTACTTAGGTCAACAAAGAAAAATTTTATTTTACTTATTTTTTCTCAAATAGTTATGATTAATATAAATATGTACAGTGGACCACAAAAGTGTTCGTACACTTGAAATTTCCTATAAAATTTAATTTTTTCGACTAATAAAAATTAATATAACGGAATTGTAATTTTTTAATGATATCTGCAACTTGTTCTTAATGGAATGACATAATCAATTTTTTAAAAATAGTATAAATATTTTTTAAAAAAATTAATATCAAAAAGTTACTAAAAAATTACGCCACAAAAGTCTTCGTACACAACAAAAATCTCAACACAGATTTAAATATTGCATTTCTTTCTTAATTTAGTACTTAGTAGTATATTTTTTAGTGTCCACAACCACTTTTAAACGTCTTAGTATAGATTTAATCAGTTTTTTGTGATTTTTGTGCATCGATTTTCGACCATTCTTCTATGATTATTGTTTTTACTTCACATTATGGGTTTATATGTCATGTGTTTTCTTTTTTTTAAATCAAAATCCTACCTGCAACAGAACCGGCAATAACGCAATTTTTTTTTTTTTTTTTTTTTTGCTTATCAGCGGTACTGGCGACGCACTATGAATCGATGCTCAATAGAGGAATCTCAAAAATTATTTTTGCGAAAGTTGCTTTACGAAAATATCTAATATGGTTAATATTACATAGGAGTGTTTAAATTCAATATGCATTTGGGGAAAATTAAAAGTTTTCAATTTAATAATAGCCTTACAAGTTAGAAAAACAAAGTAGAAGAAAAAAGTGTTTTTTGTGTCTATATGCATTTTTATTTGTGTCCATTGCTTTTTACTTTAAAAGTCTTTTAGATCAGAATTAACTTATACATGTGAAACTTGGTTTATGTCTGGAGCAGATGAGAACATGATAAGTATCTACAAAAGGAAAATTTTAAGATTTATTTTTGGAGGAATTCAGGAAAATGGAACGTGACGAAGAAGATCAAATTTAGAGATCTATCTATCATATAAAGAATCTGACATCGTTAACTTCATCAAAATACAACGAATTAAATGGGCAGGTCACGTTGTCAGAATGGACGAAGACCGCACCACTAAAAATGCCTTCAATGCCCAACCAATTGGCCCACGAAGAAAGGGCAGGCCAAATTTTAGATGGATTGATGGCATAGAAAAAGATCTCCTAGTTTTGAGAATTAAGAATTGGAGAACCGGCTAGATGGTCAGGCCTAGAAAATGCTTTTTGAGAAGACCGAAGTCCACCCTGGGTTGTCGAGCCACTGAGGAAGGAAGGACCTTTTACTCTTATATAGGTAGATGAGTTAATAAAACGTCAACGAAAAGTATTAGTCAAAATATGAAAAATTTTCTAGAGGGGTGGCCCATTAAATCTTAGCACACGGGCAGCTGGCACCCTAGGATAGGTTTCTGCTGATTTATATGTTATCATATTTCAAAGGAATCAGTTCTACAGTTTAATAGAAATGACATCGCAGCAATATATATGTATTTATATGATGTTATATGTTATAAAAATTGTCAAGAATTTTTAAATTTTTGAGTATGTATATATATTCAGGTTTTCCAATAAATAATTTTAACTCATATCGGCTAAAGAGCCTCTTATTTTAGATAATAACTATTCGTTCAGTAAAAAAAATTAACTAATAAAGGTTATCATTTGGCTATAAGGTTATCATTTGTGTTTCATTAATTCTATAAATGTAAACTAAAAAAAATTTAAAGAATTTGTAAAATTTTTATTCCCGCATTTTTTATATATGTCACGTGAGTCACGTTTTCTTTGTAAATCTTTATTACATACAAGCTACCGGATTTTTCTTTCAAACATTTTCTTTTATTTAGACGTAATTTGAAAAGTCCTGAACGTTAATGAGGTCAGCTCATATGGTTGAAACCTATCGGCACGTAATTATCCGATTTTTTTTCTGTGCCCGACAAAACATTGCGGTACAATTCTTGTTGAACAAATCTTGCAACACCTGTTAACATTTGAATAATTAATAATTCAATACATTTATTCTTTTGTTGCATTGGTATAGGTGTGGTCACTTGTTTACCTTGAATACAATGTTTACAAAGTAATAAAAAAAATTAATGAAAAATCATTTTGTGCTTTTCCTCTATAAATTGCTTTCTTTTATGAAATTTTCCATATCTAAGATTAATTTACAAATAAAGATAAAACGATTTTCGATTACTTTCAGAACGACTGTATTTGAAAAACTATTTTTAAATTAATAAGGATAGCATAAATATAAAATTCAAATTTTATTTTGGAAAAGATGAACGTAAATTTTAATTTTAAATGTGTAACATTTTAGTTTTTAGTTAGTTTGCAATAAACAAATAAATTTTAGTTTCATTAACATCTTTATTTCTCAAAACAGAAAAAGAAATAATTGAAATATTACATTTTGTAGAAATTTTAGTTAGAATTGTCTTTTCAAAAGTGGAAATGGCGCGAGGTATTTTGTGTTATTTTTTTTTTATAAAACGTTTACATTACGATATGTATTCTTACAACAAACCCAAATACATCTTATCATTAGAAATATATCTTAAATTTTCATTTATTCCATATAATATTATTCTATCAAAAGGATGTGATATATTTGTTATAGAAATTGGCAACGTTTTGTAAAATTAATTTTTTTCCAGAAAAATTGTTCAGATTTTTCTAAAACTAAATAAATTTATTCATGTAGATATCAACGAAAATTATTATTTTAATTTAATTCTGATATAGTTGGGAAGATGTGGCGCTAAACAAAAATTTTAATTATAACTAATCAAGGGGAAAAAAAGAGAAATACATTAAATTTGGCTATTTTTTAAAAATGGCGAATTGAAAAATTCGATTTTAAACCAATTTTAAAATTAGAAATTTACAATCTCTGCTGCAATTTTATTTTTAATACAGATGTTTCGAACATGAAACTCTCGTTACAGCATGCAACAGTTTGCTTTGTGAAAAAATAATAAACTATAATAATAACTATAATAACTTTAAAATAGACTATTATATTTCATTAACTAGATTAACTGAAATAAAATTGAAATCGAAATTTTTTAAAAAAAAAAATGATGTAGACTAAACATTTTTAATCCAATATTTTCCTGTAAATAGCAATAAAAAAGCCCTCAAAATGCCGAATTATACTTCGCTGAGATACTATCCAGAAACTACTCCGACACACCCTTCGGCCGCGGTAGCCGAGTGGTATAGGTATCGGACCGTGGCTTGCCTTGTCACGAGTTCGAGCCCAGTACCACTAAAGACCCGCCGTGTAGGTCAATGATGCACGTTAAATCTGTCGAGAGCTAAAACGTCCTCCCGTTGGTGTGGTAGTTAGGAGAGGGGGGTGGGTGCCAACTCAGGTGTCGTCCACGTCACTTGACCATGGTTCAAAATTACGTGGTCCGTCGCCAAAAGACCTAGTGTTGCTGAACAGTGCGACGTTAATATTCAATCAATCAATCAATCAACCGACACACCCTTCTGTTCCGAAACACAAATTCTCTCTCTCCGAAACACTCTTAGAAATAGAAAAAAAATGTAGGGATTTGTAGCAGATTATTGATGTGTCTTTTAAATGCTTCACGCTGACTTAATTCTCTCTCGTTACACAATTATCCTGATTCTATGTTTCAACTGCAACGGATATTGCGAACATTAATCATTCGATTTAACCATTAACGAATTACTTCATTAGTTAAATAGCATTAAGCAAAATGCGCTCTCTTTTATTTTTAAAAAAATTTCATTAGTCTAATTTCCCTTTATTTTAGGTTTATCATTGCCTAGAGTGTGAATTCTTTATCATCATATCAACTAGCTAGATTATCCAATCGAAAATTAATTATTCTACCGTAACAGATATAACACTTTTACCACACGTGTACCTCGTTTCTAAGCAGACAATATTAAAGAAAAAAATTATATTATCGGTTTTAGAACATATTGTAATGGAGATAAATGCATTACTCTGTATAATGTTACACTGTAATACTCCACCATTACTTGTGATATAATTTTTTTTCTTTTAAAATAAAACTTCTTGTAAGGTAATTGAAGGATTGGAATTAAATTCTTCGGACAAAAATTTATTTGTAAGCAATAATCCAAAAAAAATAAATAAAAAAAAATCAAAAGTTGCGTCAGTTGGAAAAAATTATTATGAACAAATTCGACGGTTGTGAAGTCACTGCTTTTGTTCACTGGTTAGCGAAGATTTAATATACCATTTATTGCCCAATATATGTAGATTCGAGTACAAGCAGAGAATGCGTGTTTTCTTCAAAAATTTATTCAAAATTCGAAACTCGCACATAAACCAAATTGTAATTTTCAAAAATGTCGCCATGAAAATAAAAATATTACCTAATGAGTAAAATGGGAGTATGTTACTATCAAAATGTTGTAAATTAAAACGCCAGCAACGATATAGTTTTATTTCAGGTAACCCTGTTTGCGATTATCACCCCCATTTAATTATTATCTTGCACAATATCTATGCCAGCGATGATTTCGGTGCCCTTTTTTTTGCATGTAATATGAGCGAGAAAAGAAATTTGTATTCGATATGGGATCATCGACCTATGTTTCATGCTCTGAAAGAAAAACTTGCTCTATGATGATCATATTCATTTCAGACATTCCAATGAATGAATGCTTATTTTACGAAATACTCGAATACTCAAATTCTGGCACTGATTTTGAAGGATCTACGAATTTTTTATTTCTTTTGGAATAAAAATTACATTCAAAGCCCCCAACAAGTTAACAGATTAAAATCCCTTGCACATTGATAACGGAAATTGTTAAATAAACCGTTTTCCCTAAACTACGTTTTTTGGATATCAGCGGATACGTACATAAGACGACCTCCTTACAATACCTTTCAAAAAATTTCAAAATTCCTCGGCTTATTCGTGGCAATAAACGGATCTTTACTTTTAAACTGAAGCATAATTATTTAAAACGCAGTTAAGAACAAGTTTTGAGTGCAAAACATGATACTGTCGAAGGACCGAAAAAGTCTTACATAATTATTTAGAAATGTTTCGAAATGAAACATGCATCTTATTGTTTTTGAGTCATACTTAATAAATACTAAAATCTTCTGTTGTTATTTTTTTCTCTTTATTCAATTACAACTTTGAAGATTAAATCTAAAAAGTTATGTTCCGAAAGATATGAAAAGACTAAATCTTGATTTCATTGGAGATAATTTGAGAAACGCATCTGCATTTATAGTAGAAAAGGATGGAGAATAGGATAGGATAGACTTACAATGCATTGACGGATACGTATTGTAAGCATAAGATGAAAAGATTTTAATTTTTCATACAAAAACCACTTCTATGTTTCTGAACCTAACCAAAGAAAATTGTTATTATTTAAAATCTCTAAGTTTCAATATATTTACAAAATACTATTTAAAATATTATAGGTGGAACTGGGTATTTTTCAATTCATACTATTAGCTTACACTCTCTATATATTTATTTATTTTTACATCTTGGTGGAATTTTCAATCGTTCATAAAATACATTTTAAAGCGCTCCATTGAGCTGAAATTTTATATACATGATTATTTCAAATGACAATACAGTACTTTATAATTAATAAAAATTAATTGATTAAAACTAATTATTCAAAAAATTACAAATATAACTACGTTAGCATCATTTTTAGCAACTTAGCGACCCTTTTGGCGGCTTGTGACAAAACGTGACAAGGTTTTTTTCTCACATTTTAAAGCGCTCATTTGAGCTGAAATTTTCTATACACTATTGTTTTGGGTACAAATACGATAATTTAATTATAACTAATTAAAATTAATTGACTGAAACTAATTATTTAAAGAATTACAGATACAGCCACTTTAATTTCATTTTTAGCGACTTGGGTCAAAATTTTAAAAGACTTTTTTTTATCACGTTCTAAAGCATTCAGTTGAACTGAAATTTTATAGACACGATTATTTTGGATGACAATACGATACTTTAATGATGATTAATAAAAATTAATCACCACTTAATGTTGTGATTCTGTCATACGTATATACATATTTATATATTAATTGTAACTATTTAATAAAAAGTAGCTAAAATAAAATTTTTCTTTATTGATCTAAGTAGGAATTGACTTAAAATAGTTTTTTTTATATTACTTGTTTATTTATGCAACAACTGAGTGCCAGAAAGGACTTTTACAATAATATGTTGCAGTAACCTGTTTGTATTTGTTTTTTAATGGGGCACATTTACTATGTACTTTAACGGATAAAAACAGAATCTATGTATTCAAAATAGGGGAAAGCTGTAAAATCTCCACTAAATTTACCTACGACGAAGGATACAATCTTGAAATTTTATTTTTTAACTCAATAAAATTCACATCGCTGTTTTATTTGAACTTTGTTATTTGTCATGAAAGCCAAATATTGTTTTTTTTCTTAAGGCATGATAGTTCCTTTGAAGACGTTAGTTTCGATTTTTTTGAAAAATGATCTGCATTCCAGAATATAAAGATTAATATATATTTTTTGTCATTAGACTGCAAAATCTGCCTTTTTTATTATTAAAAGTAATAATTTAGAAAGTATACTTACAGGCTGCTGTTCTGAAAAAGTAACATTCATCTTCGTATGTTTAAGTAATAGTTTCACACCCGGATCACAAATCCAACTGATTCAAAGTTGTTTCTTACAATATATGTTGAAGACGCAATAAACTAGAAAGAAATTTCAGACTTTTTCTGAAACTAACTTTACGTAGTAGCTTACTTTATTAAATCTTTGTGTTCGCGGTTCTTTCACGACTCGCTTTTTTTTTATCGAATATTTATTCTTAAGTTATTTATTTCGTGCTCGGTATTCGTCTTTGAATTGTTCCTTTTGATTTACTTTTTTCAATTCAAATGTCTTGTTCGTCATGTTTTGTTCTTTTCGGTGGCATCTTATAAACTTTTTTAAAAAAAATACATTGAATATACCATTGTTTTGGATTTTCTAATTTTCGTATGAAATCATTCTGTCAGTTTTGTATTCAATGTTTCTATGTAGCACCTATTCGAGATATTTTTCAAACATTTTTATTTCTTTAACTATACAAGGAGTTATTTTTATACTGTGAGTTAACCGATTTCTACCTTTCTAAATTTTATTTTAAGTTATTTAAAGAGCATAAGAGAGTTTTAAATAAAAGATTTTATATTTAACTATTGGTTTAGGGTTAGAAACTATGATTTTTTTTTGAAAAAGCATATAAATGAATTATTTTTTGATATTTAGTGTCAGTTGAATTAGAATACAGATATAAAATTGTTTTAAGAATATTACTACAAGAAAAAATTATTTAAACTTAATTTTTTCTCAAAAAATGAAGAAAGAATTGTACATTTGTAAAACATTTTCTTTTTATGAAAAAAGCTTTTATGATAATATTATTTTGCCTACATATTTCTAGGACTTCTATACCGGCTCTGAACTATAGGAATCATACTATTTTCAGATTTACAATCAAATGAAATAATAACGATTGTTTTTCAATTCCTACTATTAACCCACACTCTCTATTTATTTATTTATTTATCTTGGTGGAATTTTCAGTCTTTAATAAAATACATTTAAATCGTTCCATTGAGCTGAAATTTTATATACATGATTATTTTGGATGACAATACAATAATTTAATTATAATTAATAAAAATTAATTGATTAAAGCTAATTATTTAAAGAATTACAAATAAAGCCACTTTGGCATCATTTTTGGCAACTTGTGTCAAAACTTGAAAAGGTTTTTTATCACGTTCTAAATCATTCAGTTGAACTGAAATTTTATATACATGATTGTTTTGGATGACAATACGATACTTTAAAGATAATTAATAAAAATTAAGGACCATTTAATGTTGTGATTCTGTCCTATATATATACATATTTATATTAATTGTAACTATTTAATAAAAAGTAGCTAAAATAAAATTTTCTTTGTTGTACTAAGTAGGAATTGACTTATTTTTTTTAATGTTATTGTTTGTTAAATTTTCTCCATTCTCTATTATATTAAAATATGAATAAATCCACTTTTAAATTATGTATTTTAAAAATCTTAGTTCAACCCCAGTATATTAGTCCTAGTTATAAGTGGGCAATATGTTATTATTATAGAAGCAGTTTTCATAATAGGAAAATGTTTTGTAATTATATCTTTCTTTCTTCGTTTTTTGCCCCCAAATTGCATTTAAATAATTTTTTCTTCTTGTAATTTTTTAAAACAATTTTATCTATGTATTTTAATTCAACTGACTTTAAATATCAAACAAATTAGCAATTTATATGTTTTTTTTTCAAAATCACGGTTCTGAACGTAGTCACCTTAAATAGCATATGAGATTATGAAATAAAAAAAAAGAAAAGATGTTGCCATTATTTCTAAATAGAGTACAGGAAAAAAAGTCACATTTTTGATTAAAAAAACTGTATTTAAAAGATAAACTAGCTGCATGGCCCAGCGTTGCACGGGCTTTCTCTACTTTTATAAATTTCCCCTTCCTTTCACAAAATCAGCACTTATATTCTTTTCCAAAATGACTTTTTCCCTCCTCCGTTTAGCCCGGCGTTGCTCTGGCTTTTACCGAGTGTATAACTTAAAATTCCCTGTTTCGAAATTTTTTCGCTTTTTTTCTTTGTCAGACAGCTTTATTTCCTTCCCTCCCCTCCCGACGTTCCACGAACAATTTTGAATGCATAACATGTTGTCATTGAAATTCCCCTTCCCCTCTCACTATCAGCCCTTCCTGGTGTGTATGTGTGCGTGATTTCTATGTTAACGTCATTACGAAAATCTCGTGGTAATTTCCCACAATTAATTATTACTGCCCTTTTAAAACGTAAATGATATTTAGAGAGTTTTTGATTTACATATACGAGTCGATATTAGTTTCTACGTAAAAAATGAAAATCTGCTTTTCGAATATTGTTATTCCGATAACAAAGTAATTAATACGCTGTAAACAAAACAAAACAAAAATATCTTTTCTTATGTAATATTTTTTTCATAGTAAGAAATTATCGTTGTACTTATCTAGAAATAGAAATTCATTTGCTGAAAATGTAACAGATTTTACACGAAAATTATTTTACAACGTTCTTTCGTTTTTTGTTATATTATTATAGAAGTGTCCTATTATTAATAAGTGTTTTTAAGTGCATTCACACTTCAGTTTCTTGAAAAATTGTGAGAATACATATGAAAACTTTTTAGTTACTATTCTTCTTTACAAAAGAAAATTCTTTTCAATTTACTTATGAACAGTAAAAATTACAAGTTATTTACGTTATTTTAACGCAGAGAAAATCTTTTCCTTTTGAATAACGTAACTCGTTTGAATTCGTGCAGAAAATTCGTTTTGATGTCTTTTGAAAAACAAATTTTAAATTTCAAAATAATGTTTCAAACTGGCGTGTTGCCTAAAACTAGGTAGCTTTTTTGTTTTTTTATTTAAGCATGAATTATCTTTTATTTGCGTTCATTTTATAGTTATTAAAGTCGTTAGTGTTGACGTAACTTTTACTTTTTATGTGTCTCTTTTAACTTCTTTTATTTTAATTTTAGTTACCTTGAAATATTTTACGCAATTTTTATCCACAGGAGAGATCATATACACAGATACTATTATTATGTTCCTTAAATTGACGTCAAAATGTATTTATAAATTATTTTTTGGTCATAAAACTTTTGTTGTAAGACATAAAGTTGTTTAAACGTAAAAGAGAGAACCAATTAAGTATTGCTTTTACATTTCCATAACCCAATTTAGATACTACGCTGATATCACAGTTCAGAAGGATCACTCTTATTTTCATTGTAGCCCTCGTCATGCTGCAGAATGAGACAATAGAAATCAATCAGTAGCAATTTATTGTTCCTTGTCTTATGAATTTATTTTTTTTAAAATTTTGTTAGTTTCAATGTGGCCGTGGTAGTTGAGCGATAATGGTTGCGATAATGGTGTTGTTTCCAGCGGATCGTGTGTTCGAATCCTGATGTCGCTTGTAAAAAAAGGTTCATGAACATGATATTTTTTGAGACTCAACATCCTCATGTTGTCATGGTTCGCGGAGTCATATAAAAAAACAGTATTTTAATATAAAATATCAAATCAAAAAATTAAAGGCTTAAAGGAACAGCAAAACTTGTACTATAAGATTTTACTACTCAAATCTTTCCTGCTTATATAAGATTGATGCAGAAAAGCAACACTGCAGTGAGTGAGAGAGTGAATATTAATGTTGCCCTGTTCAGCTGCACGAGGGCTTTCGGCGACGGACCTCGTAATATTTAACCATGGTCAAGTGACGAGGACGATACCTGAGCTAGCACCTCCCTTTCCTAACTACCACGCCACACCAACGGGAGAACGGTTGAGCTCTCAACACATTTAACGTGCATCGCCCCTACATGGTGGTTCATCAGCGGCAGTAGGTTCGAACTCATGACACGCCGGCTACGAGTCATGTTGCTCAAAATTATGTCTATCACCAATTGCTCTTAAGGGATCTCAGGAGTGTTAACTTTGTCTCGCGAGGTCTGAAAATATAAACAATTTTCAAATAGATACAATTCTTTGAAATTAAAATTAAATAACTCGATTATTTTACACATTATTTATAAAAGAATGAGGTTTCAAAAAAGTGTAAAATGCTTAAAATATAATCATAATTAAAAAAAAAATTATAAGGATATGAAAATAAGAAACATTTCTGTAAGAAATATTACTTAAGTTTTACGTTGCGTATGATATTTTCTATAATAGAAACTCTAATTACTAGCAATAGAGAGGTTGATTAATAAAGTTAAATATATCCTCATTACACAAAATGTAGCTATTTTTATAGAAAATGACTAATAAACTTTATTTTTTAAAAAATAGAAAAAAAAACACATTTTTAAAATTTTTTTAAAAAATGTCAACATTTTTCAAATATTTTGAAATACAAAAGATATACAATACTAAAATTAGGTAGGGTTTAAAGAGTATGATATATCTTATAATTATAGAAAGATTCATATACATCAAAGGCTACTATTTTAGAAAATACCTACGCAACGTGAAATTTCTTTGCTATTTACTACAGAAATGTTTTTTATTTTCATACGCCCATAATTTTTAAAATTCTGATCATATTTTAAACATTTTGCACTTCTTGGAAACCTCATTCCTTTATAAATAATGTATAAGAGAATTGAATTATTTAATTTTAATTTCAAAGAATTGTATCTATTTGAAAATTGTTTATATTTTCATCCCTCGTGACAAACTAAACACCCCTGAGACCCAGTTGCTTCCCAGTGCAACGCTGATAAACAAACTCAAAACGTTCTTTTTAGAAGCCCACGTTCATTTTTTAGAGAGTTTTCTTATATAAATATGATAGAAAGTGAAGTGAACTGTATTTTCTGATTACGTGTATGATGTGTTCTTCACATATAGATTCAAGAACGGAAATTTAAAGAAAGACAAATGAAAAGTGTTGAACTGACGGCCGTGAGCAATATATTGCTCTTCCTATTGAACGTCGATTTAAAATGAGCAGCGTCATATCCGGAATAGCATTTATTCATAAATTCTTGAATTCCTTCAGACGTCGCTTCCACTTTTTTCCATCTTCAGCTGTTTTATTATTTCTCTTAATTGAAAAATTACTTGTGTTACGTCTTTCTCGAGAGTTAAAGTTATATTAACGCCGAACTATACAGCAACTCAAGGGTTTTTGGCAACGGACCTCATAATTTTGAGCCTCGATCAAGTGACGAAGATGAAATAGAACCTAGAACCCATCTCCAAACTACCACACCACGCCTACATGGCGACTGTTCAGTGCCATCAGGATTCAAACCCGCAATACGCAGGCCTCGAGTTCGTGGCCATGACTACTAGGTTACCGTGGCCAAATCTTTCTGGGTACACTATCTAGAAAAGGATTAAACTATCACTATTGCCTACTACTGCATACTGCTAAACAAATTGTGTGATGTTCTGATCAGAATTTGGAGCGATTTGATCACCCAAATCATCCGTATTCTTGTCGTCAATGCACCTGCTCATTTAACTCGAGGTGCAGTTAAGGAATCAAAGTGATATGACCTTTAAATATCTCCATATTTGCTCAATACTTCCAATATCGCCTTAAGTGAGATTTTATTCCCGGACTGTGATGTCAGGGAAACTCCCACTAACATCAGGGAAAGAAACCATTAGGGTTGTCCTGGAGTGCTTGTGTGCGAAGGCATTACTTTGCCAAGTTCCATATTATTGACAGAGGCTCACTTACGGGAAATTACTATGATGAAATTATCCTCTCACTCGTCCTCTGTTCCAAGGCTCTGTTGGTCCAGACTTTATTTTTGTGGACGACAATGCACGTGCACACAGTGTCTCTGCTGTTGAAGAACTTCTAAAAGATGAGGATATATGCAAATGATTGAATTGCCAGCATGTTCCCTTGATTTAAAATCTCATGGAATATGAGTTAGATGTCTTAGGGAGATGCCTGGCAGTAAGATTATATCAACACCAGGAAGCTAAAACAGATGCTCCTTGAAGAGGAGCAATCCTTACCTCAAGAATTGTTGAAGAGTTTGGTATTCAGGGGGGACAGACGGTGTCACGCAACCGATGCAGTTACAGGAGGCCATATCCCTTACTAAGGGACTTAAGTTTGTTGTTCTTCTTCATAGACAGACAAAGTTTTTTGCAAAAGCCATTCTGTTAATAAAATTGTGATACCCCGCGGCCCGGGGATATCATCTCTTCATCTACGCGACCTAGATTTGTAGAAGGAAATGATTGATCACCCAAATTCATCATAATAAATCTAACTTATTACCATTCCAATATATTGATTAACACAACACAAGTCTTACTTATAGGGATGTAATCAGGAGTGATACAACGTAATTCTAAATTCTAAGTAAATAGTGCCTGGAATCCTAATCACTATCTTTATGAAGAGCTATCCTAAGAATCTTTGTCTGCCTTAGATTCCTTAACACACTAAAGTCCTTTCTATAATCATGCTTCTATATTTAATATCTTACTATCTCGGGGTTCAGCGTCTCAGCGTCTCAGCTTTCAGTCTCCTTCTTCTATTCTACCCTTCTACGCTATCATTCTACTTCAATTATGCTTCCATTCTACTAACCCGCGAATGCTAAAGCGTCAATATATATCTATTAACTAATCTGCATATCGCGGTTTCTTCTTGAGAGGATTGGATTGAAATAATGCCATTCTGGCCCCAAAGATTCCCCAAGAGGATTAGTAAGAAAATCCGATAAAGCCCCGTCACAAATTCTGTTTTTGCTTTGTTCCATAACGTTCGTTTTTTGGCTACCATCAACCTGTAAGCTACCTTCAACCTTGCTACATTGTGCCTCTGTGCTGTAAATTTCCTGTGATCCAGTAGATATTTTTTTGCGAGAGGTTGAGAATCAGGGAAAAAAATCTTTAAAATTCTGTAAATTAAATTTTCTGCATCAAGATAGTTTTAAAATCTTCATTGCTTTAAGAACTAATTCCAAATAATCATACGGAGAATTGATTTCTTTTGGAATTTCAGTAAGAATCGATTAGCTAATCCAGTTTAGTCGTTGGGCATACCACTGTCATCGCCCGTTTCCATGTAACGGTGTTAAAGGAAGCCGCAATAATGGTCGTCGTTCAGACAATTTCTGTGCTTCAGACTTCGTTGCAACTTTCGTGGAGACACTTGGGCTGCAAACAAGCCCATTTCCCGACTCAAGGTTCATGATGTGATTGTACGATCCTGAAAGATCCACTTGGCAACATGTCTATCCTTTCAGATGTTAGTGTAGGAAGGCCGTTGAGATCCTACATGGTGTTCAATTCATATTCACCAATCAATTCCATATTCACATGACAGTCATAAAATTCCAACCAATGCGAGTAGCAATACCGCACTCTCACATAGTCTCTACTTAACCATGGATCAAAATGTTGAAGTCCGTCACCAAAAGCCCTCGAATAGTTTAATAGTGCGACGTTAATATTCACTCACTCCAGTCACTATCGAATTCCTGCACGGGGCGTTTGAAACCATTTTTCTTTCTCATATGAGGCATAACACTATTTTGTACAACTAAACAACATTCAAACACGATTTCCAAATGAAAAATTCCCTACGTAAGTTTCCTGTTATGCAAAATTTGAGGTACCATATCCTTTACATCGTTCGATCACGCTTAAATGTTATCATTTGCATATCCCCAAATCTTTTTTTCATGCAAATTTGACATTTGTATCAATCCTCCTTCATGGCTTGCAATTTTAAGGGGATTCGGTACCCTTTGATTTTTTTTTTATTTACGTATTTAAAAATTATATTTTAGCATTTCATGTAACGTTTCTATTTAAAAAAATAATACGAGATGAAATTTTGCATATATTATTCACACTAAGTCTTACTCCTTCTGTAATTATATATTTTCTGACTTGAAATTTTTTAGTAATATTCTTAAGGATGTTCTAAACAATTTTAGGTATCAATTTTACAATAACTTAATTAGTTTTGGAGAA
The DNA here is from genome assembly GCA_019973955.1 of Trichonephila inaurata madagascariensis. NCBI lineage: Eukaryota > Metazoa > Arthropoda > Arachnida > Araneae > Nephilidae > Trichonephila > Trichonephila inaurata. The sequence goes on from BMAV01006359.1 coordinate 149,455, forward strand.
AAAAAATAAAGTGTTGATATGCATGTTAAAATTCAACAACAAAAAAAAGCAGTATCTCCTGAATTTTAATTTTTTTTTAAAAAAAAGTATTCAGTTTACAGCAAAATGAATCCCTGATTTTGTTACATGCTTTATATATAACACACAGGAAAAAATGGAAGTGATTGGTAAATAATTGTGGAAGGAGTATAAAAATAAATTGTGTGTATTGGTAAATAATTGTGTGTATTTTCAATGAACTAACGTATAAAAAAAAACTGAGAAAAACTTTAAAGTTTATAATTCTGAAAAAATAATTATAATAATCCTAAATAAACTTAAAATACCACTTTAAGACATGAGTTATACATTTTCCTTTAAAATAATAGCATTTCGTATTATTTCAACCCATACATTTTTATAAATGATAAATTTTTAGAGAGTATTAATTGCACACGAAAATTCAAGAAAAATGTTAAACACATTTTTTTTCTGTCATTACAGAAATTTTAGTTTTATTCTTCACATAATATTGAAATCTTATATTTGTATAAAAAAGAAATGATGAATAAGAACTGAAATTATATGAAATTATTAATATAAAACACCTTAATTCAAAAGTTTTACATGCACACATTTCACAAAGAAAAGAAATTACATTATTGTAATGCATCGGTAATATCCTGCTTTATATATTATACCTTCTATTTTTATAGTTATTATTTCTCTTTTTAAAATAGATTTTTTTTTATCAAAAAGCTTTTTTAATTTTTTTTTTCTTAAAAGGGGGCGTTGTCAAATTGTTTAATTTGTTAATTTACATTTTTCAAGAGAAGTTTTTTTCAGCTTCTAATTTTCCGACGTACAGAAGTGATGTATCAATCGAAAGATAATAGTGCAAAGAATAAAATTAAATAATTTTTTTTTAAAAAAACGATGATTTGTTCATTTTTGGATACTAAGTCTTCTTAAAGGACAACAGTGTACATACACAAACATATATAAATATATATAATTATATATATATATATATATATATATATATATATATATATACATATGTATGTGCGCGAATGGACGTGCGTGTGCTTTACAAAATATGTAGCTAAAACTTTTAGTTTGGTATGCAGAAAAGAAAGGAAAAACAGCAATATTTATTTGCTTTCAAAGCATTCCTTATTTCTTTCCATTCCGATTGAATGCTGTACAAATAATTAACTCAGTTTTAGTTTTGAAAGAATGAGGAAGAAATTCTTTTGAAGCGGTTTAAACTAGACATGAAAGAGACGTTTTTGAAAATGATTTGTTTTGAGAAAAAAGAGAAAATTTTATATCCCATTACGCAGAAAATATAATTAGCTTGGGAAAAAATTAGCCATTGTTACGTTTTGAAATAGCAATTTATCCATTTTTTTAGACAAAGATTCTCATGTAATCTATTACAATTTAAGTAGGAAATTCTATTCTTTTTATATTAAGAATTTCAATTATTTGGAAAGGATAAAATAGTTATTTTCTATTTTTTAGTTTTGGTTTATTTTAGAGTTACTCAAAAGTAATTTTCCCCATGGCCATCGTTGACTTTCTGCCATTTTTTTTTTTTTTTTTTTTTTAATTTCTTCAGAAATTTTTATTTAAAGTAAAAGGGGAAAAACTTGTGTTAATTATTCTGCGATTTTGTAGGGAAAAATGAAGCATCATGAGCGATTATTTTGAGATATTATCAAAGAAAGCAATTATATTTTTTTTAGTTCTGAAAAAATTTCAAAAGTGAAGATATTTCAATATTTTCTTTTTAATTGCTAATATAAAATTTATAATGTTTACTCTTATTTTTTTATTTAAACGAAGCAATAGATTTATTATAACAAATAAGCAATATGCGGTTTTGATTATGTTGGCCAACATGGATGTTTACTATTTTTACAACCTACCAAGTTGGTCATCGCGATAAATCGGCCCTGTTCATCAGTTGATTTTTCGTATAGTCCTAATATGCACTCTTTTATAAAAAATGGAGGACCTATATTTCTATGCTGGCCATGCTTGAATATTGTCTATTGTGTATTTAGAGAGAGGCATATACACACATACAATGTTAATTTATCATTAATTTAACTTCTGTTAGTTAACAACTTCTATACATTGTATGTATACCTACTTGGAGAGAAAAATAAAATCGATTTATTATTAATATAACACCACTATACTGATCTCCTATGTATATCTTGTATGTATATCTTTTAATTTTGATTAATTTTTGTAAGTTGGCTATTTGATCAGAGACATTAATTATATGCTTTTTTATCATTAGTTATACCTACATTTAGACCGAAACAACAATGTTGATTTATCATTAATTTAACCTCTATCCGTTGACAATTTGCTTTATAGTTTCATATGCTAGAGAAATATAATGTTGATTTACTATTAATGTATCCTTCTACGCTAACAGGTGGCCGCGGTAGCCGAGTGGTATAGGTATCGGACCGTGGCTTGCCTTGTCAGGAGTTCGAGCCCTGTACCACTAAAGACCCGCCGTGTAGGGCAGCGATGCACGTTAAATCTGTCGAGAGCTGAAACGTCCTCCCGTTGGTGTGGTAGTTAGGAGAGGGGGTGCCAGCTCAGGTGTCGTCCACGTCACTTGACCATGGCTCAAAATTACGTGTCCGTCGCCAAAAGCCCTCGTGTAGCTAAACAGTGCGACGTTAATAATCAATCTACGCTAACAGTAAATTGCATATTGACTACTTTTGTAAATTCTTGGACTCAAACGTGATGCTGATACAATAGTTAAAATTCTCAACGATGATCTATTGAGTCTATGTTAAGAATTAGAGGGTAAGGTTTTAGTCTTTAATAGTGACAATTTGTTCTTACACTACGTTTTTTTTTTAAGATTTTGGTACTGAAATATATCTTACTGTACCTAAAATCGTATTGATTTTTAAAATTTCTAGAAAATTTTTCGAGTTTCAAAGAATTGCATGCAAGTCCTGCATTTATTAAAAATCAGAACAGTTGAGGTTAAATATTGAATAACATTGGACGGAATAAAACTATTTAAATTTTTTTGGAAGACTCATATTGAATTACAGTTTTGCCAAAACACCTTTTCCTTAAAAATCCATAGGTTGTTGAGTTAGGTCAATTTTAACTGAGTAAATTTACTAATACTATAGGTTATTTCATCACAACCTATATAATATTCAAACTCATTCATTGCTTTTATTTTGCGTATTTTTTCTTAAATAATTTCAGAATAAAAAATTATTTGTTTATTTAAAATAACTTAATAAACTTATATAGATTAATTTAAATTTATCTTTTAGCACACTATTTTTAATTACACATGAAAACCAATGTTTTTGCTCATTTATGATTTGTAACCAACGAAACATTTTACTCGTTGTGCTAAAAAAAATTGAAGAAAAAAATATAAATATTGATTGATTAGAAAAATGACGTGTAAAATGAATGCATTAAAATACATGAAAATATCAAATTGCTGAAAAAATTAGATTTATACTCTACTATTATAATATAATCAAGGAGTTAAACAAGTATGTGAATAAAATTTGTGTTATAATAGTAATATTCACGAAATACAACTATAACAGCAAATAAAAAAATAATGTGTTATCCCATTTCTAGCATGCTGTTATATGGCTGATCATTGACTCGTAGAGAGGGGGACGTTTCCCTGCGAAGTAGTTTACCATGTAAACACCAAATGGCACAAATATCGAGCCCGATCTGTGCGATCCTGGATCAGAGACACCTGTTTTCCATATCCCAAATGTGCGTTACTGAGAAGAGATAGGGTGAGCGTGTTGGCCAGGGAAGAAATGGAGAAGCATGGAGGACAAGTAGTGAGTGGTAAGACAAGCCATGTGCTTCTGGGTATTATCCTCATGAACTGTAAGCCCTGGAGTTCATGAAAGAAAGGGTGATCTACTATCGCCATGCTGTAAAAGTACCGCCGAAAAGGCCCGGCTCTCAAATGAAATGGCCTCCAATCAGTACTTCCGGTTGTCGGGTTGTATGGCGGACGATAGTCAGGCGAGTATACTACTGATGTCGCAGACCTCTCCTTCGTTCGTCATCGGGGATCATTTTAAATCGGGATTCATTGTTATAAACTTTTCTACGTCAATTCGCGAAGTTTCAGGTTGAAAGCTCCCAATACCAAAGGAAACGAGACATACAACGACAATTTATACATTCGGTGCATTAGTCTCCGTTACTTCACTCCTCGTTCGTTGCCTATCGATGCTCATTGTAGTCACTAATGTACCGATTACGCATTGGACCTTATAGGATGCACCAGGGGCTGTCTAGGTTTGTTGGATGATGATTCTATCTTCAAGTTCTGTAATCATTCATCACTGCTACCCCTTTTACTCTCCTTTTGTACAATATCATGTTGTTTCTCAAATGGTGATACCTGCTCGCACATTTCGTACATCCGTCTGCGAGACAGTGGCACTGCCCCGTGTGTCAAAGAAACCATATTCACACGGAAGTTATGCCTTACAATTGCAATGTTCTCTTCTTTATACACCAGTGCACGGGTGACCAACCCGCGGCTGGCCGCCTTTAAGAATTCTGCGACTCTCAAGATTCATTAGAAAATACGACGGATGATTTTGTGCAATATTTTTTTTTAGTGTAGTGTTTAGTAACAAATATATTCCATAACTGTTTCCATTTTATCACGTTGCTATTGTTACTGCGAATCTTTTTTTTTTCTTTCGAAAGTGAAATTTATCAAAGATAAATCGCGCTCAAACTTAACGGACAAAAACCTGCTACATCAATTACGATGAGCAAAGACACTCATTGAGATCGGATTGCAAAAACAAAGTGAAAGAGTTGAGAAACAAACATTTCCCTAGTTAAATAAATGAAACATTATTTGATCATTACACTATAGTTATTATGTTATCTATGTTTGTATGCATGAAAAACAATGAAAACAATAATAATATGCCAATATGTCTTAAATTTTCACTCCAATACATGTTTGTTATGGGTCCAAATCTAATATAAAGATATATATTTTTATATGCCTCGCGGGATTATAATGTTTTTCGCAAGTGGCCGCGAGTCATTTGGGTTGGCTACTCCTGCACCAGTGTTTCCCAACTTTTTTATCGCCACAGACCGGTCAACGTTTGATAAATTTACCACGGCCCACTGGGCCTGTTGATTGTTTATATTTAGATAGTTTTGATTTAATAATTTAAATTTAATGCCTTCAGAATAAAAGACAGTTGCATTAAAGAGTTAATATAAGTGATTTAACATAGAATATAAAGTCGCACGAACTCGAGAGAAATACTCAACATTTGATAAAAGGGAAATAATTTAATGTTCCTTGTGCGGCCAGGTACTATTTGATCCACGGACTGGCACCGGTCCGCGGCCCGTGGGTTGTGGACAATTGTTATATACCATCTGGATGCTCAATCGCAAAATGTGTTGCAAATCGCAAAATTGAACCATTAGTTCCCTTACCAGAGTCTGTCCCTACTACATCCAATAGTGAACATTCTAATGCATCTGAAATCCCAAAGTGTGTAAAACGAAATTCAAGAAATAGAAGAAAGCGCCCAAAAGTACGGAAACCAGAAATTGAAATAAAAATGTCTCCACATAAACCGAAGAAAAGCTATGTGCATTATACACCAGAAGACGAGGATAGATTGTGTACGATGTGGAGGAGGATGAAGGCTATAAACTTTTTATAAAAGATGGTTTCTCGCGTTGAGTTGAGTTGAGTTTGGTGTTTTATGGCGCAAGAGCCAGTTTTGGCTATACTGCGCCAAAGATTCATAGGTCTGTGGTCTGGAAGGGAAAAGAAGAAATTAGATGACAAGATGGAGGGTCGAAAATAGAGAAGGATCACTGGGGTACCCCAGGGTCGTGACACCCGTGTTTATCAAAGATAGTAAACCCTTTGGGAAAAGGAAAAGATCACTAGGGTACCTCGGGATTGTGACACACCCAGCAAATATCAAAAATAATTAAAAATGAACGAAATCGCTGCTTTTAACATAATCTAGAATTAAAAAATGACTTTTTATTAATACATACGAACTCTTGGTGGAAGAGTTCCCCCGCCGGTCTTTGTTTTTGAATTTTTTCTGATTGACTTTTGTGTACAATTTTCGATTTTACCTTTTTTAACTGAATTTTAATTAAATTTCTACGTATTTCTATATTTTAATGTTTTAAATGTATTTTAAAAACAAATGTCTTTTTTTAAACGAGTGTTTAGAGCAGTTTGGCCAGAATTGGCCCTTGCGCCATTGAACCTCAAAATCAAAATCAATCAATCAAAATGTGTTGGAATTCCAACAGCTTAGCCACTAGCCGTCAAAATTTAGTTATTTGCGTATTCAATCGTATAGCATGTTTTTACTCAATTTCGTCTTATTCGGATGCTAATCTTCTTGGTATTTTGTTATATTCATGAAATTTGAGCTAAATTGTTATTCAGAAATATCCAGAATTAATGAAATTAAATAAAAAATATTATGTGTAATACATCCAAATAAATCAACAAAAGTGAATCGATTTGTATGTAAATGAGCATAGGAATATGCACCAAATTATTTTTTGTTTTCATTTATTTTTAAATTCTGTTCGCTGCGGCATTTCTCAGGAGACTGAATAATAGATTAAGCTTGATTTGAATTATCATTTTGAGTTACGATAAACCTATGCATTCCTCAAATTTATTTCAAGGCGGCGATACGTTACATAATTTGTTTTTATGAAATGGCAACAGAATGTGTCATTGTTAGAAAGTCTATCAATTCGTGAGTAAGTTTACTTTCTAGTAGAAGTGTGTTTCACAATGGTGCTTATAGTCACGACAGTATTTTTTAATAAATATAATTTTTTATTACTTTGTTTTTAAAATTACAGCATTCAAAAATGCAGTTTTTTTTCTTAAAGTTTTTGCAGTAGATTTCGAATGTTGAGATGGAATTATTTTTACTAAAAGAGGACAGTGTGATAAATTTTTAGCCTTTAAATCTAACAAAAACTCTTCTATGATTTTGTTCAAAACATTATTTTCGTTTTTAATGTTGTAACGACAGGGATTTCCGATTAATCAATAAAGTAAAATGACCTGTTATTCATCTGTATTTATATAAAATATTTTATATATATGTAGTAACTTATAGATATGTAATTTGTGATGTTCCTTAAAAGTGAAGTGAAATGAGACACTATTTGGAATATACGGAGAAACCTAAGCAAAACTAGTACTCTGATGTTGTTGTTCCTTTGAAGTGTAGAATACGTCAATCATTAATAATACTGGGTCATATTTATACTAACATTATATAATCAATAACGAAAAATACGAATTTTTTTTAGCTCGGTTAAATTCTTAGTTTTCAATCCTATGTAAGTTATTAGTTCAAAAGAGACAAATGAACCAAAAAAATTATTATTTAAGAGCTTGAAATATGTATAAAAATTTTTTGAAATCATAATTGCAACCAAAATAAATTAAATTATGTAATATCTGTATGGTAAATTATTAATTGTGTAATTATTTGATATATTTAGGAATAAAGATACATTTTACTTTTAATCGCGAACAAAATTTTATTTCATTTGTATAAAAATCCTATTGATGCTGATATACCAACATGGAACTTCTGTTACTTTCTTATTAATGCATCGTGGATTTGGTTTGTCGCTGGCCTTCTGGACAGAAGGTTGCGAGTTCGACCCCAGCCTAAGTCAGTGGATTTTCATGATGCAGGAAATCGACAGCGTCCATGTCGTATGATTATACGGCATGCAAAAGATCCCAAAAGTGTCTGTTTGGCTTGGGTGCTCTCGGCACAGTTAAAAACTAGTACAGGTTCGAATCGTCAGAGCTCAGGTACTTCCCTCTGGGGAGGAAACTGGGCGTCAAAGTTACTTATGGTAATTGGTATCGCCTACATGGTGCCGCGCTAAAAAGTGATACCAGTTCCTGGGGAATGTACTAGGTGAGAAAAGGTTAAAATACCAATGCGCAGCCCCATTAGGAAAAAAAAAATTAAAAGCAAATCAGGTAGAAGCCCCCCCCCCAGTGTTAAAAAGCAAAAGAGGAACATAAAATAAAAAACTAACATTCAACACTAAATTTAAATAATAATAAAAAGAAACTAATTACCACAATAACCCGCGTATAACGAGCATCTATACTTCAAGCTGCATTTTTTAGTTTTTAGGTATATTCGATGTCGCACCTCCTTTTTTACGAAGGAACCTGAATGTAATGCTCTTTATATTTTGAAGTCATTTATTCGAGATATTATCCCAGACTTATGAAAAAATAGTAAATTCTAGAACTACAGCCCTTTAAGTTCATTAGGTGTGTCATTTCTTTTAAATAAGCAGTTTTCTGATATACATAGAAGTCCATTTTTTTTAATGCTTGTCCTTTTGTTTATTTTTGAAGCTATCATTTTTATGCCCGGCGTATAACGCGCTCTCGAAAATTTCGATCTTATTTTTGGTGTTAAAAGTGCACGTAACGCCGAATTTTACGGTAATTAATTATTAGCAGTTTTAAATTAATCACTTCACAGATTAAGTTATAAAAAAAAAATTTCCTTCAAATACCGCCATATCTTCAGAATACCGCAAAATTTCGCAATGCTGCAAAAAAATCATCTCCAAAACACATTTTAGTTTCCGTATTCGTACGGCAAAAACCGCCAACTATTATTTTTATTGAAAAACAAATATTTTTAACTTCGTCAGTGCATTAAAAGAAATGCGCTAAAATCTGAAGTTCTATAAATATATCCAGATAGATTTATTGGAAACAAAAACAAAGTTGTTATTTTTCTGAAAGGCATCCTGAAAACTCGAAAACATCAATATCTTCCGTTAAAAGCGTCACTCTTCGTCAAAATAATCCAGACCGCAGCAGTAATTATTTTGAAGGAATTTCTAAAAAATCGAATCTATTTTTATAACTGGCTCCCATCAGACGATGAATTTCTCGGTTGAAAAATACAAAAAAAAAAGAAAAGAAAAGGAAAAAAAAAATGAGGAATTGGAGTGATTTTGCAAGAAAGAAGATGAATTCTTTTAAAACTTAAGTAAATTGACGTAGGGAAAGGTTTATTCAGTCCACAGCTGTGTGTATTTTTTCCCATTCGTAATTTTCAAGAGCAAAATGCGAAAATGAGAGAAAATTGGATGAAGAGCCGCGCAAAAGAAATAACATTTTAAACTAAACTGCTGTTTGTAAAAAAATACAACACCATGAAGGAATCATCAGAATTAAATGAAATTTAATGCGCAAACGACTTGTATTAGTACAAATAAATAACGAAATTTTCAAATCAATAAAACAATATTAAGTGTTCGAAATCAGTGTTTGGTGTAGCCACCATGCGCTGCCATAAGTGCTGCTGTAAGACGTGGCATGGAGTCAAACAGATTTTGAATGTCTACTTGTGGAAGAGAATTCCATATTGTTTGTATGCGCAGCAAAAGTTCGTCTTTTGAAGCAGCAAGACGCTGATCACGAGCGAGTTGCCGACCAACCAAATCCACACATGCTCAATAGGCGACATATCTGGCGAATAAGCAGGCCAAGGAAGAAGTTGCATGTGAAGTCTCGAACAGTATTTGCAACATGTGGGCATGCATTATCCTGCTGAAAGATAGATGAAGGGATGCCTTGAAGGAAGGGAACAACTTCCGGCTGTAGTACTTCATGGACGTACTTGTTATTATTGAGATTACCCTCCATTCGTAGCAAATTGGATCGTCCATGATAGGAAATTGCACCCCAAACCATAACTCCGGGTGTTAGGCCGCTATGTCGTTCGATAACGCACTCTGGAAGGCAGTGTTCACCGGCATAGCGTCTAGCACGAATGCGGCCATCATGGTTCCACAAATTGAAGCATGATTCATCTGAAAAGAAAACTTGGCACAAATCAGCTTGCCAGGCTCTGTGTTCATGAGCCCATTGCAGACGCAGCCATCGATGGTTTGCCGTGAGGGGGACCCTGTATAAAGGCACCCTTGAAAGCAATCCATGGTGCCGCAGACGTCGATGAATTGACGAAGTCGACATTAGTACACCTGTAGCAGTAGAATAACGTGCTGCCAACTGCCTGGAGGAATCTGTACGGTCATTCACCGCCATGCGGAGCAGATGTCGATCGTCACGCGCTGACGTCCCCTTCCGTCGTCCACTGCCAGTTTTTCGAGTTGATCGGTGCTCGTCGGTCCACTGCTTTCAAAGTCGCACTGTTCCGCTGCACACGAGCTCCTATTGCGTGATAGGAAAATCCTTCTTCTCGAAGGCTGATAATCCTCCCTCATTCAAACTCCGTAAGTTGTTAGAATTCCTCCTTATTTCGTCGTGGAGTCATACTTAGGTCTCACTAAATGTTCGCCACTAACAAATAATCATTAACTATTTTCAACGTCCCGCTGCAGCACTCTATTTATGCACTTTCAGCATCAGCTCAGAGGGCACAGAGAGATGCGCTGCACAAGCCACGCATGCGCGGTGGCTCTGAAACTTCACTATTTTACGTAACATCCTATAATTGATATTTGCTGCAAAGTTTATTTAATTCTGATGATTCCTTCACGGTGTTGCATTTTTTACAAACAGCAGTGTATTTCTTTAAAGTGACTGTGATTACGTGCGGAATTGTGGTTTTGAAAAAGCGTAAAGATGAATAATGTTTTTCATATTTAATGTCTCTTGAATTAGAATATACATTTAAAATTGTTAAAAACATTATTACAAGGAAAAATGATTTAAATGTAATTTTTTTGGTAAAACAATGAAGAAAGAGTAACTTATTATTAAAACATTCTTCTTTTATGAAACATACTTCGATGATAATAATATTTATTTATTTATCAAATGGCTGGCCATTGATCATCAGGTCATTAGGCAACGAGCTCTCTAATATTTCTTCATAATTCAGTCCAAATTCTTAAGTGCAGAGCACACGTCTAGATGCAGAGCGCAGCTTCCCTGACTTGTCCAGAAGCATAAAAACACACAAAAAAGTGAGTCAGTCAGATGAAAACGAAACAAAGGAGCACACAGGCAGTCATGTCGAGTCAATATGTGAGAGTCTCGCACCTCTCTCTTGGGCACTTAGATGTGTGGGAGGTAGGGAAGAAACAATCGACAAGATCCAATTGATCTATTTATTTAGCACACAATGAAAAGACACAATTGCTACTAATAATAGTAAGAGAATGTCTCAATGCTAACCACGAAAGTGGAACAACGACGGTGAAACACGAACGATTAGGAGACTATCAAACTTGATCCTTACCCCTTAAGAAATTATTTAACTTATCATCCGATTTGATCTAATATCAATTCAATCTCAGTGAACAGTCTTCACTTCAAAACTCCTTCATAATGAGTTCTTAATCACAATAATTCAAATATGATACCTGAAGTAGCAATCTCACCTAATTCGAGTACATCTCCTCTCCTACTCTCTATTCATGTTAAAAAATCTCGACTATATGTATTAAGTTAATTTGAATATCACGGTTTTCTTCTTCCGAAGGGTTGGTTGTGAATATCGCGAATTGATAGCCCAAAGATTTCCCAAGAGGATTCATTGAAGGAACGCGTATAGATCCGTCACAAATAATCTAAACTCAGCCACAGCAGCAACACGAGGAGAGTCCGAGACACAGTTAGATTTTTTTATTAGATTTATTTTTGGCAGCAGCATCTTGAAAGAATTTTTTATAGATCCTATTAATTTCAAATTTTGCTGAGTGAAGAGGTAGGTCTCTAGCAGATCTTTGAAGAATATCCGTGCCTCTTTTTGTTAAAAGGTCCGCCGTTTCATTTCCCCAAAGGAAACAATGGGAAGGTAACCTTTGTCGGAATTCTGCTCAGCAGCTCCCTGCAACTCTGGACTCAGGAACTTTGTCTGACTTGGTTACTTGCCATGGCCTGAAGGGCAGAACTCGAATAATAATAATATTACGCTTATATATGTAGTTAAGACTTCTGTTCAGAAGTCTTGAACGAGGAGTTTTGAAATATACAATTTAGAAGTACATTTATTCCTATTTTAATATATCAGAGTAGATAAACTTTAACAAAGAAACACTGGTTATTATTTCAATTGTTCGTAATTCTGAAAATAATGCGAATTCTTCAAAAATTTTAGATCAAGCTCTATAAAAAAATCCTAGCCTATATATTATCATTAGAGAAGAATATGCAGTGGACCACAAAAGTGTTCGTCTCTTGCAAATTCCAATAAAATTTAATGTTTTCAACTAATAAAAAATTAATGCAGAGGAATTATAATTTTTTATGATATCTGCAACTTGTTCTTAATGAAATGACAAAATCAATTTTTTAAAAATAGTATAACTATTATTTTTAGAAATTAATAATCAAAAAGCTACTAAAAAATTACGCCACAAAAGTCTTCGTATACATAGCTTTATATATTAATCTCAAGATAGTTTTAAATATAGTATTTCTTTCTTTTAATTTAGTAATAGAACATCTTTTAGTGTCTACAACTTTTAATAATACTTTTATAGATTTAATCAGTTTTTTTTTTTGTAATAGCTGCATCGATTTTCCTCCATGCTTCTGTGGTTATTGTTTTTACTTCACATTATGTGTTTATATGTCATGAATTCTTTTTTTTTTAAATCAAACTCTCACCAAATATGCTCTACTGGGCTAAATAAAGGGATTAAGGAGGTGTTTTCAGAATTTGGAGACAGTTATATAGACATCAGCGGCGTTTATTGAGAGCTGTGCGCTTGGTGTCCTTATCCTGTTAAAAAATGAAGTCGTCTTCAGTATTCAAATTTTGGGTGGATAATTTAAAATTTTTTCTTTAAAATATTTAAATAGAGCTCATACACTTTTTCAAAATCCCGGTTTTGAACGTAGTCACAGTCACCCTTAAAAAAATTAAAATCGCATCAAAATAAATTTAGACTATTATGAGTTCTCTCTTTCTCTCTCTGGGCATTATTAGATGGTTGACAAGCTAATAATTTAAGAAACAAATATATTCTTGATATAAAAAAGATAATAAATTATCCTTGTAACATTTTAAAACATCGTGCATACAGAATATATGAATTAAAAGTTTTTGAAATATTTTTTTAATGCATCTAAAGATAAACCCTTTTTAAACAATGCCTTTAGTTTAATTTATATTCTTATCTAAATTCCAGAATTTTTCTCAAATTAAAACTAATTTTCTGAGATACTTTTTTCTGATATAATATATTAAATGAAACATAAATATTTATAACTGGTCTAAAATATCCTAAATAAATATCGTAATTTTCGTTTATCATTACTGTTTTGAGGCATTAAAATTTGAGTTTATCGCTTTAAAAATTTCGTCAGTTTTAAGAGAAATCGTTTGCTTGAGGAATCTTTCAACGTTTTGAAATAATACGTGTGTAATGTGAAAAAAATAGCACAATATGTTTTAATTATTTATTGTGCATTATAAAAAAAATTATATTGGAAAACTAAGGTAATATCTTTCTCATAAAATATTCTTGCACAACATTTGAGTAATTCGTTAAAGCTCTTTTTTACATTAAAAACACTCTTTTTTGAATTTATCTTTTATGTCAACAAAACAAATGCAATAAATAACAAGTATTTTGTTTATTTTTTTTCTTTATGTTTTCATAATATATAAATAACCTTTTTAAAGGGATGTACTTAAGCTCAAAAACTGAACTTTGCTCTTCCTTATTCTTTTTATAAACATAAAAATATTAGGACAGCTGTTGAAACCGAAGTATCCGTAAAAATAAGTGATTCTTATTTTTCTTAGAGTAAGTATTTATTTTTTTCAGTTACAGTTCTTTACGAATAGAATTTGAGTTATAAATTTATTGGTTTTAAAACAAAAGCTCATTTACATACATACTTGTTGATGAAAAACTGACTTATTACTGTTATATTAACCAGAAAGCACTTGATTTGGATATTGTTTCTTTATGTGTTTGATGAAATTTCTTTATATGTTTTAAAGATTGATATTTTAAATACTTTAATTTTTTTTTTTTTGCATTTATCAATGCTCACACACACACATAATTAATTTTATTTTTTATTTTACTTTATCATTTTAATTTGTTTGAAAATAATCTCAGATTCGTTGTTTTTTATTATTAAAAATATCAAACAGATTTATTAAAAAAGTTACACTTGTAATCCTGTAGCTGTTCTAAATTTCAAGTTTTCAAATTAGAAATTTCATGATTTTAGAAATGCATAAGATAATGCGAGACACTTGATAACAAGAGGTATTATCCTCAATATCAAACATCTTTCTCACATTTTATGTTACTTTAACCATCGCGGCGCAAAATTGTTCGGATTTGTTTACAGAAAGAATAGTTGAAAATAAACCAACGAGAATTTTATCAAGGTCATGGTTAATCTCCTTGAATATACTTATATCAAATACTAGCTGGATATTAATGACTTAGGAAAGAAAAACATTCCTGTTATATATTAAAAAAAACCCCTTTATATATGTTGCATGAACAATACTTTGAGCCAGAATGACATAGAGCAGGGATGGCGAACCAATGGCACGTGACACAATATTTTGGGCATGTCACCGAACAAATTTGTTTGCATTTTAGCTCAAAATAACAAAGTTCACTTTGAAGTATTACGAATAAACGTGAGTGCTCAGCCGCGTTTTTACAGACATATGCTACATTTCAAAGAATTGAACGTAAAGCCTCAAGAAACAAATAAAAAAAATATCTTCAAGAAGGATCTCAAGGCTTTTGAAGCTAAATTGCATGTTTTCAGAAATATTATTGTTACAAGAGATTCAATCTGTCTTCGAATCGGCAACAACAGAAGTCACACTAATGTTACTTTAATTTGAATTACACGTATATCTAAAACATTTACTGCTATGCATTGCAAAATGTATTTTTTAATAGTAAATAAAGAGTTTCGAATAATTAGTTTTATTATTTTCCCCAAAATCACAAGTCAAAATTATTTGACGGCACGTCTATACACAATTAAACATTTTTTAAGAAAAAATGGCATGTTGATCCAAAAAGGTTCGGCACCCCTGGCATTAAGTGTACACTGATGGCTCTAAAATACAAGACAACACACTAGAGCTGGTGCATACAGTTAATTCTTTTCCCAATGTTCTCTTGTGGGACACTTCATGTCGAATTTTGATGAAGAGGTCTTTGTAATCTCACTAGCTCTGGAAAATCTCATGCTAAAGGTAGATTGTATCTCTAAAGCAGTTATTCTAGTCGATTCCAGAGCAAGACACAAACACCCAGATTATCTCAGAAATAAGTAATTTTGAACTTTAAAATACAACAAAACAATCTTTTCGTGAGCGTATCGACGGTAACGAAAAGGCAGACTTTCTAGCCAAGAGAGGAATATTTGAGCCACAAGACAACAAACCGCTTCCTCCAGAGTCACTTAAAAACATATTTTTGAGAAATTAGTGGATACTCTTAAATCTGACCAGGCAGCAAAATCAACATTCAAAGCCTAGGTTAACACTCAAGACACTTGGAAAAAGTTTTGTCAAAAGCCCCGGGAAGGGGCTGTGGAAAACTTCGGACTGCAAAAGGCCTGCTCATCTTAATAAAACAGGCATCCTTCCATGTAGTATATGCCAAATTTGTATATATAATTCGGACATCATGAATGCAATGCATCTTCTTATACACCCAGAATCAGATAGTCTCAAAAACGTGGCGAGATAAGCAAACTATTCTGAAATGCCCCAGAACTTTCATGAACTACTTGTAAAGACAGCATCACCTATGTTCCTTTTCTTGTTGTTTATATTTTTAACTTTTTTTTTTGTTCCCATGTTAATTTGTGTTGAGTTGAGGCGAGTCTGGTGGAAGGATAACTGTGTGTTTCGCCCACATGTTTTTTTCCCGCCTCCACCCACGCATTCTTTCTACGGGGACCACACCCTGATCAGATGCTGTGTGCAGTGGTCAAACTTTGTTCTTTGCTGTGTGCAGTATCCGTAATCGTTTTTTCTTTTGTGCTAAATAAATGTGTTGTCCAGAAAGCTGTGCGGAAATCATTTTACAAAAAGAACAACAGTTCTTACTTTAAATGTTTGTTCTTTTCTTTATTATTATTTATCATTGTTCTTGTGTGATGCTTGAGTTATTTTATATTTTTGGATTGATCCTTCCAATAAGTTCATATGTAACAACATATTTACAGAAATCCTGTTGTTTTCAGAAAAGGTATTTTGCTACAAGCAATTAGGTTTTACTTCCTCGTTATTTTTTTTAATTGATGAAGCAAAAATAACATTTATAACTAGATTATTTTTCTGACGCACTTAGTTTCATGATCTTATACATGATTTTATCTTTATTTGTATCTTTTTTTTTTCACACAATTCGACGCAATCAAAATTATTTAAGTGGAAGTATTTAACCCTTTTTAGAGGGAGATATATAAATAGGAGCTACTTTCTTTTTTATTTTTTAATAAAATATTACTGATTGTTTCTTTTATCGTAATTAACCGTATAGTTCTTCTAATATCAGATAATAAATATGTAAATTTAAAAATTAATGATATAAAACTTAAACACAGTCAATTGGAAGTAAATAGTTTTAGTAAAAATTTAAATAATTCTTTTTTTTTCTTATAAACATTGACTCTTCAAAGCACTTAAATCATGTTGCACAATGAGCTGTCAGAAACTAGCCTATGGAGTTTTACATAAAGTTTAAAAAATACCTTAATGTTTACTCCTTATCCTTAAACGCAAATGATATTTTTAATATTAGTCTGATTTAGAATTTCTTCTTGAGTGAATAAAAAAAAAAAAAAAGCCACAAGAGTAAAACAACAACAACAAAACATTAATTTTATTTCCATGTAAAAAATTCTGCGTCAAACAATGCAGGAAAAAGAAAAAATTACCAGAACGTATTCTTTCTAGTATTCTTTTTCCGTACCACAGCGGTACTTGAACTTTCGATCGCCGCAATCCCTTTTTATGTATCAACCCGCCATCGTGGGCCTCCAAAAGATTTCCAACATACTTTCCTGCCTCCCAACACATGGCTGAGTGATTTAAAGGTTTGTCAATAATCCTCAGACTGTTACTGCTACTTATACAGACTTTAACACTTTTTCTTTTAAAAATATTACAAAATATTTCCAAATATATAAATGATGTACTTTTCTGTATTAATTAAAATTCCAGTCAAACCTCTATATAACGAACTTCTATATTGCGAATTTTTCTATATAGCAAACTTTTTCCTGGAACCTTGAACATTTCATGATTTTCTTCGTAAAATAACCTCTCTATAGCGAAGTGTATTTTCTATAAAACGAACTTTTTCTTTTGTGATTCAATTTTTTTTCTCCCTTTTTTTAAAATATTTCTGAAAAAATTTCAAGTTATTCTCTCTTGAACACATTTCATGGTGGTCATAAATCTTGAACTGGTTTTATTAGATCCTAATTCGCCAAGAACAATTTAGTTCTGGACGTTTCATCCAAGAAGTGCAACCCTTAATCCCCTATTGCCCAGTTCACTAGAAACATCTTCGATATCCTCTTTCACCTTCAGTGGAGTTGTCCCGTATCCCCGTGTTCTAGTTATAAAATAATGTATGTTTAATATTACTAGCATGCTTTAAATTAGAGAGAGAAAATGTCTTTAAAATTCATTAATTTTATTATAAAATTATTCTATTAATATTGAAAATACAGCGTATTCTTTTTTCTTGTATAAAAAACACATATTAATTTTAAAAAAGGTGTGAATAATTACTTTTTTCAGTATATAGTGTCTATGAATTTAAAATTTGTTTTATGTGTGGTTTTTAAAGTATATTAAAAGATGAACCTCTATGTAATGAATTTTCCATGTAGCGAACGTTTTTCTGGGATTAGCGACTTCGTTATATAGAGGTCCGACTGTATTTTATAACAATACAGTTAAAATTAAAAATCTATTATTTCAATTTTTTCGTTAGACCTTTCAGAATCTTTAAAATTGAGAAATCTTAACTTTAAATGAGAGACTTTCGCGGAATACCTAGAAAGGACCGAGGACCACAGTTTAAGAACCGCTGTTGTACTACATATTTGAAATTAATCAAATAACGGCTACGACTAAGTTATGCTGTTTCTTGTTAAAAAAAGAATAATATTATGCTCTTAAATGTCCCGCTTATCCGATTCTAGTATTTCGATGTCTGGAATGAATAAGAATTTTTTTGAAACAATTTTTTTTTTAAAAAGCGGAAACAGTATTTTTGTTTTAGAAAGAAAATGTGGAAATTTGTATTTGTTGCTAGACAACTAAAGACATTTATTTTATTACAATTAATAGCCACTTCCATAAAAAAAATCCACCTGTCTGTGTAGTGTCTTATATTTAAAAATCAAATCATTTCGCTAACTTTAGGTTTGTTTACATTGAAGTAAAAACATGATTAAAAACAGAATTGAATTTTAAAGTACGTTTCAATTTGATAAGGCAGACGCTGACTGCGGTGCCGTAGGGGCTGGGTTCGAATCCCGGGTAAGACATGGATATTTGTGTTGTAATCCTTCTCTTCTTTGTGATGTGTGCTTCACGCTTACTTCTATGTAAGCCTCCGTGTGATACTTTGTGGTGCACGGGGTTATAAATGTTCTCAATAAAAAAGAAAAGAAAAGAAAACTGATAAGGCCTTATTAGAAGTAAGTTTTTTCGCATAATACTACATCATATCAAACTTAAATTTATATTTTAAGCCTCTTCTTTTTTATTTCTAGATAGAGTAATACAGTAAGACTTCGCTTAACTCGGGGTATACGCTCCATCAAAGTTGAGCGTAATATGAAACAGCGTTAAACGAGGTTATCTTATCTTGTAAATAATGGAGTTAGGGGAAGATGGGTAGAAAATTGGTCAGGTATTTTAACATTAAATTTATTAATTATGTTTTTTATAACAATGAAACAAAAATTTATTTCTTATAAATATAAAAACATACATATACAAATAAATAAAATTCCAAGTCAGTATGTTTACATTTCAGATCATATTGTCTCTTCTGTATTTCCAATTTTCTGCCTTTTTATAAAGAAGGTAGATTGGCTTTTAAAGGCATATTGCATTCAATTTCATCGTCAATCCATATAGAAAGTCATTTTTCCATTTCCTCTATTGTATTATTTCTGTGGAACGGGTAATTCTAGTTGCAGAGCTTGTCGTAGTTGCAGTTGACAATGACAGTATTTTTTTTTTCTTTATTCTTAAGAGTGGTCCTTATTGTTGAAGTTGCCAAATTCAATGCAGTTCCAATTTGAGATCGACGTTCACCAGTATCTGATCTTCTAAGCACTTGCATTCTAGTTTCTAGCGAAATGCTTTTTCTTGTTTTATTTTTGTGTTTTTTTTTATTTATCAATCATGATAACATTTGTCACCATAGAAATTATTATATTACATAAATTTTTTTTTATACTTACAAGAACATCAACAAATATTTGAAACGATAAAAATACGTTCGTATAACACCGCAAGAAAGAAGAAACAAAGATAAACTGCTTCTGATATCGGGAAGCCTAACACTGCAAACTGCTTCTGATATCGGGAAGCCTAACACTGCGTGCAATTTTGGGGAATCCCACAATTCAAATAAAAGAGCGTTAAACCGAAACAGCGCTAAGCAAAACAGCGTTAAGCGGGGTCTTACTGTACATAAAAATATAATTGATCATAAAACGTGATAACGTAAATGTGATGAAAGTTCCATTTATTCGCCCATTTTGGAGAATTTAGTTATGTAATGATTAGGAAATAAAATTGAAATGATCCTTAAATCTTCATGAAGTGTATAGATCTTGAATCTAGTTCTCTTGAATTTTTGCCAACTTCTATCTCACTTTCTAATAAAAAAAATAAATTATATATATATATATATAAAAGGCTCATAATTATATATCAATTTTAACATAAACAAAATTGAAAAGGGGATTACTCTCTAGTTCCCCCTTTATCTTTCCCCCTCTAGTTATTTAAAAATATCTCCCTTTAAAATTTATGTAAGGGTAATAAAATAATTTTACATAATAACATCTAATATTAAAACTTGTGAGATTAGGTAGTTGAATTTAAATTATACTTTAAATATTAAAAGAATGCGCACAATGAACATGATGTGGAAGCTCGAAGATTAAAACTGCTCTGCTCATACTGTACAACAATGCTCTCCAAACATTTTTAAATTCACGGACCGGTCAGCATTTGATAATTTTACCGCGGCTAGCTGGGGTGGGGAGTTGATTGTTTATCTTTTAAATTGTATTAATTGAAGAGTTTTTATTTAATTGTACTTATATAAACATACTGTGACGAGCTCACGCGTCTTTTCATTAACATGTCCTTTTGGGTTCTTTGGGGCCAGAATGAATGGCAACTCTTTTCCAACCAACCCAAGAAGTAAAGCGTGAAAGAAAGATGCAAATTAGGAAGCTTTTAAATATCAGAAGTTTAGTGTAAGCTGGGTGGCATTTGGGGAATGTTATAATAGTCCGTGATTCAAGTGTGAAGAGGTTATGAGAGGTTAAGTGCGGCCAACAGAAGTTATCCGTGACAGAGAGCCCTTAGGTCAAGGTGAATACCATTGCATGCCAGTGAACCGCAACTTCAAATAGGATTAAATAGAGTGATATTTCGTGGGACGATAAAGGTAGGAGTGACTATTTAAATATTCCGATCTGTGATCGAATTGGAATTGAGCTTAGGCGAGTTAGTTATTGATAGTGGTCCGGGTTACGTTATTTCGGTATTATATATGTATTGTGTGTTTAGCCACCGTAGATTCTCTCACATATCATATTATTATCTAATCTGTTAGAGGTTTAAGTAAAGATCTTAATAAAGTCATATTAAGATCATGGTAGCTTCTAGTTCTTCATTTATTCCTACACCTCTAGCTCACGCTGATAATCAAGGAGAAGGGCACCCAAGGGGGGCGTCCTTACAATA
>BMAV01006359.1:173767-185700 GCA_019973955.1 Trichonephila inaurata madagascariensis
AAACCTTTTCATGTTTTGACACAAGTTACCAAAAGGGTCGCTAAGTCACCAAAAATGATGCCAACGTGGCTGTATTTGTAATTCTTTAAATAATTAGTTTAAATCAATTAATTTTTATTAATTATAATTAAATTACTGTATTGTCATCCAAAATAATCATGTATATAAAATTTCAGCTCAATTGAGAGCTTTAAAATGTATTTTATTAACGGTTGAAAATTCCACGAAGATAAATAAATAAATAAATATATAAAGTGAGCTAATAGAGAGAGAGAGAGAGTGTGTGTAGGAATTGAAAAACAACCAAGAATGCGAAAGAAATGTAGAGATTTTATTTATTCATATAATTTGACAATATCTAATAAGTTGAAAATAGTACATAAAAGTATTCCAATAGATGAAAAATTTACACTCAAATTAAAAAGTAACATTGAAATAACCATTTTTAACTTCATAATAAACAAATTATGCATTTTTAAAACTTTATCATCAAAAGTTTTATGCCTGCATGTCTTTGTATAAGTAAACATGAATGCAGAATAAATGTAGAGATTCTATTTATTTTTTGACAGAAATAAATTTAATTTTATTTTAAAAATACTTGTAACTTTATATGAAAATATTAAATCTTTAATGTTACTGTATAATTACGAGTAGATTGTGTGTAAGTGAAAGTTATAATTTTTACCTTTGTGATAAATGAATTTAAAATTTTACTGTCATAAGTTTTATATCTACATCTCTTTGTGTAACCAAAGTAACAAACTAGTATGAGAAATAAACAAAGAAATTTCTTTTTTTGACACGATCTAATATAA
Source organism: Trichonephila inaurata madagascariensis (assembly GCA_019973955.1). Classification (NCBI taxonomy): domain Eukaryota; kingdom Metazoa; phylum Arthropoda; class Arachnida; order Araneae; family Nephilidae; genus Trichonephila; species Trichonephila inaurata. The sequence goes on from BMAV01006359.1 coordinate 174,586, forward strand.
GTTTAAAATACATTTTTAATAAAAAAAAACATTGTATAAAAACATTCTAATGTATTAAATCTTAAATTCACACACAAATTTTTTTTAGAGGAACATTGAATTTACCCTTTTTAGCGTTATAATAAATAAATTATTACACATAAATAAAATTATAATTTATAAATTTTATCGTCACATTTTTTACATGTCTACATTTTTTAACACAATGAAATGAATGCAAATTTGTGAGTTCAGGATATGATTGTAAACTATTAATTTTATCTGGTCATTCATTGCAAAAACCAAAACAAAGCAAACGAACAAAGAATATGAGAAGCAAACGTGGTTTCTGGATGAGGCGATAACAGAGATTCTGAACGATAAGTGCATTCAACATTTTGGGTGTTTCCATGGTTAAACATTATAGTCACTTGAATTTATCAACCAATCAGCAGATTTTCATGTCGGCTGAAAAAAAAAATACCGGTAAAAAGTTGACTTTTCTCTCCAGCCCCAATTTTCCTGCTATTTGTGGGTTTGAATATAAACGGTGGAGAATATCTTGAGTTAGTCTTTATTGACCACAGCGGACCTCTTCTAGAGCTGCCTTGGAATCTCAGATAATTACTAGCTCGTTGTGCTTGCTTATGTTGTCAAAAGATCACACATTGATGAACAATAATAAAATATTTAGAAATTAATCAGTGTGTTAAAAATACGTTTTAAATAAATTCTATAGACTTTATAACAAACAATAACAACAAAAAAGCTTAAAAGACTCATTTAATTGTGGTTTTGCAAAATAAAAACATTGTATGATAGAAGTGCTATAATAATTGTACATAATTGTGCAAACTACCATATAATTGGACATAATAGTACCTAGATTAGGTAATAATAAAACCTAGCCATTCAGAAACGAAGTTGTTTTAATAACACAAAGCATTCATAAAATAAATTCAATCAAAAAAATAGGCACTGATCTAAAAGTATATTTTAAATCGCAAGTGCTATCACTCTAAATACAAAAAAAATGACTAATGGGGTCCAATTAAGTAAATTAGTATAAAAATATATATCAAAACTGTACCATCCGTTTTTAGAAATGTATGACTTTTGGAAAATGTCTACATGCACTTTGGTAAGCGTTGAAGTTGATACGAATAAAAGCAACAAGAAAACTTATTTGATAAAAAAAAATAGTTTTTGTTTTGTTTTCTTAGAACATTATTCTTCAAATAATGAAGTTAAACCAAAACTTTATTATTTGAGAAAAGTTAATATAAAAAATATATTTTGTGAAAAATTACTTAATATTCTACAAAAATATCCAAAATTATATTAATCCTTTTTAACACTAAAACTGAAAAAAAATCTTTTAAAAAAGTGGAATAAAAAAAATTATATCTTTATCTGTAATAAATCAGTAGAAAACTTTTTTTAATCTTTAGAGTTCAAGTCAAGTTTGTAATCATTCCTTGGCACTGAAAATTCACCTTGTCTAAAAAAAAACACTTTAATAGTATTAAGTTAAATTTGAACAGACGCATGGAGTAATATTCCTGTGACCTATATTCCAACACCATAATATAAAAAAATGGTCATAAAGTTTAACGTTAGTGCAAAAATAGTTTTTTACTCTAAGTGTTTTTGTCTTAGAAATATTGTACCTTTTTTCGCTCAGATAAAGTACTTTTTGTTTTGGTAATATGGTTCTATATCTGTATAATGTAAGAAGAAATAAGGTTTCTAAATTGTTATTCAATAAATTGTCAAACTCATTTAAACTCTAATTAAAACGTGAAAATATTATTAGAACATAATAAAAAACAGCATAGATAAATTTCTAATTCCGGTAACAAAAAGGTGAATAGTTATTTAAATATATACAAAGTAGGGTGTTACTACTGTATATACTGGATGATTCTCTACCAGACCGCTACCTTGCAGGGTATGTAGGGGTTATAGAGACGATTCGGAACCACATAGGAATGCAGGGTCGCAAATGGCATAATTGCGAGCTGTGGTGCAAAGAAGCAGTGAAAAAGAACAGAAACAGCAACACATAAATGGGTCAGAAAACATTTTATTGAAAGGGTGTACTACAATAGGTGTTCGAAATTACAACTAGAAGTCATAACCTAAAGAAAAGAAGTCTGACAGAGGAACTGCTTGGAATTCCTTACGTTCTGGAAGATTTCTCTCGGCAGTCTTGCGATAGATGGCGCTGAAAGGAAGGTTTTGAGAACACCGATCCAGCTGGAAGTCGTCCTTTGTGGTCCGTTTCTCAAAGAAGTAGAAAGAATTCGTATTCAAACGAGGAAATTGTCGACATGATGGTCGAGTATGCAGATTGTAACGGGAACGTCGTTCGACGATTATACCATGACCGCTACCCGAACAGGCGTGTTCCACATCCCACGACCTTCGCAGATGTTAACAGAAGGTTACGTGAGACTGATTACTAGAGCTACAATGAAACGAAAACAGATGAAGAGGACACTTGACAATGAGGAGGTGGTTTTACGTCTGGTAGAAGACAATTCAAGCACAAGTACACTTGATGATTCTGTATTTTTTGAAGCGGTACTTGTTCCTCCATCATTGCGCCGCTCCATGCGGCACCAGCATAACGGAATTCATTCACATTACGGAGTTCACGTTCGTTGACACTTCAATGTAACCTTTGGACAACAGTGGTCATGGTGGCCCAGTTCATTGGCCTGCCAGATTACCGGACCTATCATGAATGGATTTCTTCTTTTGGGGTCATATGGAGAGTTTCATGCTCGAGATGCCCGTTCCTTCAATTGAAGACCTCATCGGTCGAATATCTGTAGCTTCTAGGAAGATACGTTACCTGCCAGGAATCTTCCAGAACGCAAGGAATTCTATGCAGCCCCACTATGCAACAGAAGTGCATGAAAATTGGGCAATGGCAGAATAAAATGATGGAAATTTTATCGAGGAAAAAAACTAGTTTTAAAACCAAAAAACAATGAGTTTTAAAACCTCCACTAGATGGTGTTGTGCAATCTAAACTATTGGCATATGCAAATGTCGTAACCATAGTAATCCTGTGCGCGCGCTACAACCCGTTGGATATGAAGATGCGAGAGGCGAATCGCAGTCATACTCGTTTCCATGTCAACGAAGATGACGTTGACTCTCCAGGCTTTGCTGGTGAATTTGTTTTACCAATACGGAGATTCTGCTACCGAAACATGGTGGAAATTTCGATATTTGAAGCGGTTACGAAAATGTCAACTTAGTAGTCAAGGACTGACAAACATGATTAGGAAATGTGAAGCAACGGGAACATTGAGAATTCAGGCAGGAAGGGGACGAAAGTGTGTTGCAGCACAGGTAGTGGATGATGTATCGACGCAAATAGAGAAAGACCGATTGCAAACGATCGGCAGCTCTAGTGTTCGGTGTTTTTCAGCATCTGTTGACTAACCTCACGGTTCGTAAGATTCTTCGAAAGGTCTTACGCTACTATGGCTATAAACTGTCGCCAGTGCAGCAGCTGTTACCAGATGATCTGGATAGTCGACAAACCTTTGCATTGCGGTTTCTTGCGTGAGTGGAGCACCAGGATGAATGTCCATGGAACATTTTGTGGACCGACGAGGCTCACTTTCATCTGGAAGGTGCGATTAACACGCACAATTGCGGTATTTGGATTAATAGAAACCCACATCAGTTCCTATAAATTCCATTACACTCTCCGCATGTAACAAGGGTCTGTTTTCTTTTCGAAAAGCACAGCGCTGCAAGACCTGTGACTTGAATCGTCAGCGGTCAATGATACGCTTCGTTGTTGTTGTTGTTGCTCATGCCACCTGCCTGACATAGTCAGATCGAGGCCCACGAAATTCATCGTGGCAATGGGCTAGATGTACGCCTGTCGTTGGCTTTTAGCCTTGAGCACCATACAGGTGACAGTACAATTTAGCTCGGAGAAATTCCCGAAGGAACGGTAGATGGCGACACTATCTATCTCCACCTCCACAATTTAGACATAGAACTGAATTGGAGGGAAATTTAAATTAATTACGCTTCATTATTAGAGTAATCTATTATTCCGGCTCTTTAGGTAAGGCGATGTGATACTCACCCGTTGTGTGAAACAAATGCTCCGCAGCCATCTCGGGGACGGCATTTTCCTGTAGCATGGTCTCCTAGATCTCCTGACTTGAATCCTTGCGACTTTTGGCTGTGAGGATATCTAAAGGCCATGGTCTACCCACAAAACCTCTATCCGTCCTTGATCTCCGTCCCATCACATCTGACCTATGCTGCTTTCAACAGTCGAGAATGCGATTTTATGTTTTCAGATGATGGCAGACAATGGCGGGCAGCATATCGAGCATGTTTTGTAAACTTTGTAGATTATATATATGTTCTCAATAAAGTTATGATACTCCACATAAGGGGGGGGGGTTGAAACTCATTGTTTTTTTCCTCTCTATAAAAGTCCCATCATCTCATTCTGCTATTACTCAATTTTCATGTAATTCCGTTGTATAATTTTTACTACAGACTGCTCGCAGATTTTAAATTTAATTCTGGATACCCGGTACAAAACAAATAATACATTGAAAATGAAAAAAGGATTTTTTCCAAGAAATCAAACATTTTTTAGAAAAACTATAATTAATAGCCCAAGATGTCACTCACCTCAAAGTAATCCTAAACTATTCTCGTTTATTGTCATAAAATGTTTTAGCCGCGGTACCTAATGGTCATGGTCACGAGCTTGTAGCCAGGTTGTCATGAGTTCCAATCCAAGCGTCACTAACAATTCACCAGGTAGAGGGGTTGATGCACGTTAAATCTCTAGGCTCTAAGTTAGAGGTACTCAACATTCTTTCCCGCCGGGCCACGTACATATGACACGCGGGAAACAACATGAGGAAAATGGGAGAAAACGCTGCAAGACCAAAGCTAAATTGATCAAAATATCAGAACTCATTTGCGCGGCTTTTACTTTAATATTATAATAACCCTTCTATCAAACACATGCACAAAAAAAATATGTACTTTTATGCATTTTTTACTGAATTATGGGGTGGTTTCGATTTCCTTTCATCCATGACCCCAAGCCTCCTGTTTACATTCTACTATAAAAAAAGCAAAAGTTATAGATTTGACTGCTTGATTGATAAAATATCCCGTTAAATTTTTTGTGTATTGTTCTTGTGAATAATTGAATTTCTTAATGCAATGGGTCATGATCAGGCCACTCAGAATAGACCGGAGGAAGCTGCAGTTTGAGTATCACTGCTTTAAGTCCTCCCTTTGTTTGGATGGTGTGGAGTTTGGAATTCAGGTGTCGCCCTTATCGCTTGAAAGGGGGGTTACAAATTACAATGTTCGCCTCCATTAGCCATCAATTGCTTCCTAGTACACAATCGACCAGTACGACCTTACCAAACAATCGCTTTCTGGGAGATCAAAAAATTAATTTGTGTCTCATTGAAATTCATTTTCGTATTCCACGTTCATTTATTTTTAACATAGTATTGTTCTACATTTTTAATGTAATACATTCCAACTATACGTGCATTTCAAGGTAAACTTTATAGCGTCGAAACAGGTAAATATAAAACGAGGTAATTTTAACTAAAATAGACAATGCATCCAACTGTAACGTGGAAGTATTGTTTGTCATTTTAAACAAGTATCTACCGCGCGTGACATGTACGCAGCATACTCATCAATATTTGCAATAAGGATACTGCATATTTTTGGAGAGCTGAAACAACAAATTCCCTCTTTACTGATGACAATAGGCTTTTAATAAAATTTTACAAACAGTGTTGCTGCAGTGAGAAATTCCAACCACTCATTGTAATATGAGATTCCTTTTGACTCCTAAAAGGATTAACATGCAATGAATAGCAAGTGAATAAATTGCATTTGAATCTAACTCATTGAGAGAAAGTACCGTAAAATCCGGCGTATAACGCGCACTTTTAACACGAAAAATGAGATTGAAATTTACGGGTGCGCGTTATACGCCGGGTATAAAAATGATAGCCTCAAAAATAAAAAACAAATATTATAAAAAAAAAGTTTTTAAGTTAATTCCTACTTAGATCAACAACGAAAATTTTTATATTTTAGCTACTTTTTATTAAATAGTTACAATTAATACAAATATGTATATATTGCACATGGGACGGAATCACAACATTAAGTGGTAATTAGTTTTTTTAATTATCATTAAAGTATCGTATTGTCCTTTTAATTTCAGTCTAACTGAATGCTTTAACACGTGAAAAAAAAACCTTTTCAAGTTTTGACACAAGTCGCCAACGTGGCTGTATTTGTAATTCTTTAAATAATTAGTTTTAATCAATTAATTTTTATTAATTATAACTAAATTATTGTATTGTCATCCAAAATGATCCTGTGTATAAAATTTCAGCACTTAAAAATGTATTTTATTAACGATTGAAAATTCCACCAAGATAAATAAATAAATATACAAATATATAAATAAATAAATATATAGACAGTGCGAGCTAATAGTAGGAATTGTGAAAAAGAGATGAGAGCATAAGAAAAATTAAAAAAACTTCTACATAGATCGAAATACTATATATATTTGAAAGAAAGGACATATATACCTAATGAAGTTAAAGGGTTCTAAATCTAATAGTGCACTATTTTTTCAAAATCCTGGGATAATAACTCGAATAAATGACTTAAAAACATAAGAACATTGTACATGTATACTTCTGGTTCCCTTGTAAAAATGTAGGGTGCGCGTTATACGGTGAATACCTAAAAATTAAAAAATACAGCTTGAAAGTATGTGTGTGCGTTCGTTATACGCCGGATTTTACGGTACCTGATTCTGCGTCACGTGTTTTTTCAACAACATATCAAATCAATAAAAACTGTTGAAAACTAGTAAGGTTTCCCAAAAGAAATATCGACAAGACTTAAGAATTCATTATTTTAAGACTTCTTTAAGAAAATAAAAAACGTTCAATCGAAATTATTTCCCGTATTCCTGGTTCTGCTCCCATTTTCTGCTATGTGGAAGTAGTAAGACGTCCAGAAAAACGTTTACGATGTCATAAGGGGGGGGAGGGAGTTTGTCTTTTTTTCCCCTTCGCGTTGTGTGAAAATATAATAAGGCATTCAGAAAAATGAACACTTCACATTAGTTAATTAGTTAATTTTAAAAAGTTGCCATTTCTTACTAAGACGTTTCTCAAGTTGGTTCTACAAACGGCGATTGATTGAATGTTAATGTCGCATTCTAAAGCAATACATAGGTGTGCTCTGGTAATTAGAAGAGGGGGATGCCAGCTCAGGTGTCGTCCTCGACATTTGATCATGGTTCAGAATTACGAGGTTCGAGCCCTCGAGTAGCTCAAAAGTGCGACATCAATATTCACTCACTCACTAACCCAAACCAACACAAGTGCAGTTGGCAACAGACTTCACAATTTTAAATAATGCTCAAGTGATGAAGACGACACCTGTGTTGGTACCCAATTCTCCGGACTACAACACCACGCCACACAATAACTTTTAGCCTCGGCAGAATTTGCATTGTCTTTTTATAAATGGCAAGTCTCAAACGTATTACTCAACCGAAATAACGCCGGTCACGAGTTCGCGACACGTGGTATTAATTTACCAGCTGCATGGCCCGGCGTTGCACGGGCTTTCTTTACTTTTATAAAAATTTTCCCTTTCCTTCACAAAATCAGCACTTCTATAATACTCTTTTTCAAAATGACTTCCACCCCCCACTTTCTCCTCTTAGCCCGGCGTTGCTCGGGCTTTTACCGAGTGTATAACTTAAAATTCCCTGTTTCGAAATTTTTTCGCTTCTTTTCTTTGTCAGACAGGTTTATTTCCCCCCGGAGTTGCACGAACATTTTTAAATGCATAACATATTGTCATGGAAATTCCCTTTCCCCTCTCGCTATCAGAGCTCTCGAGTAAGTGAACAGTGGGACTTTAATATTAACTCACTCACTTTACAACTTTTTAGGCCCCTGAAACGAAAATGTACCTTTTTAAAAATAGTTGTATGTTGAAAAAAGTAAAAAATTTTATAATTACAAAATTTTACAACTATGTTAAATGTTGAATTAAAATTGTGAGCATTTTTTGAAATGTTCGATGCACGGAAAAAATGTTTGATTCAATTATTTTTATAAATGAAGAAGTTATAAACACTTTGAATTTGATAAGCAGTTATTAAATATTTAAAATGTGAGTATTTCTTAAAAATTCGTAAAAAAAATTTTCGGCATTTTATTTTTTAAATCACCAACTCTAAAAGATCAAAGTATGAATTTTTACAAAATCCTTTTCAGATAAACGCATCAATATTGATTCATTTTAGAAAAAAATCTTAAAATATGTAAAGTATCGTTGTTTTGTAATAAAAAAAAACCCATCTTGTATCGTGACAAAGTAAATTATCTTTCCAATTATACAAAACTGCTGGCGAATAAAATTTTGAGTATTTTTTAAAAAATCATAAAAATTAAGCGATGATATTGTTTCGAACCCGAGTACGACCGTTAGTAATCAAGTGCTTTAAGCGATCATGCCGCGAAATCTTCGAAAAAAAGGAGAAAAAAGACCTTTATAACAAAATGAAGAGATATTCAATTTCGCCAAATCTGGCGATTTTCGATATTTATAGGCGCATCTTTTTCTCTAGTGTAACCTTTCATCAAACGTAACGGGCAGAGAGTAAGAGTCGTTTGGCGCCAAACAGGTTTTCTCTGCTAAATCCTTGGCTATTGTAAAAATGCGTTATTTGTTAAAGTTTTTTTTCGGGCTTCATTTTTAAGTTAATGCCTTCAAACTTCATATATCGATTGCAAACAACGGTAATTTTTAAACAAAAAATGTAACAAAAATAATGCTTAAATATTTCTCGCAAAAAGGGAAAAAAACGAAAAACACAATTTTTTTTTAGAAAATCGTAATTTTTAAGTAATTTTTTCAATATTTGCACAGATTACGGATAATATCGTTCTACACACGTAAAAAAAGTTTCGTGAGATTATTTTTATGAATGAAGAAGATTAAGTATTTAAATAAAATTTTGAGTATTTTTTGAAAAATCATAAAAAAAAAAGATTTGACATTTTATTTTTTAAATGACTGATTCTGAAAGAGAAAAGCATGAACTCTTTTAGTGTAAAATATCATTTCATTAACGCTAAAGGAAAGTCAAAAGGAACGCTTTAGAAATCATTTTCATAAAAACGTATCGATTTTGACTCATTTTAGAAAAAATCGTAAAAAATAGAAAATATCATTATTTTGTAAAATGAATTATACCGTATCGTGGCAAAGTAAGTGATCTTTCCGATTCTATAGTTATTTTTTGTCCGAGTCTCATAAAAAAAATTAGATCGTGTTTTAAAAATAACTGGGATAAAAAAAACGTCAAAAAATTGGAACTTCTCCACTCGGCGGGAAAAAATGCCTACAGGGGTAAAATAATTATGCGTTTTAAGGTTTTTAATTAATATCTTTTTAACTAATTGCAATATCGGAATATAAATGGTCAAAACAGATTCCTCGGATCATTCCCAATCTTTTGGTACCTTCGGCGAGTTTCTGCGTCGTGCTGTTCGTGAGAGGATAGATACACCTAGTCCAGGGGTCGGCAACCTGTGGCTCGTGAGCCACATGTGGCTCTTTGGATGTGAAGCTGCGGCTCTTTAGTTCTATACGCAAATATTACTTATTTTATCAAAAAAAAAAAATTAAAAATCGTTCTGAATTGATTAAAGAGGATTAGGCACCGTTTCTATCTCTCAGATACACTTGTACTCGCTTTTCCAAAAGAAGCACTTTTAGAATTCCTACCACTCTCGGGACAAACTAGAAGGGAAGATACAGCGAATACCATGAAGAAATGCTTTGAAGACAAAAGGATCCATATAAATAAAATCGTTTCAATAGCAGCTGATGGAGCCAGAAGTATGACAGGAAAAAATAAAGGGGCAACAACGATTCTTCAGACCAAAACAAACTACGAAATTCTTACGTTTCACTCCATAATACACAAGAAGCGCTTTGTGCCTAAACATTTCCGGCCGAACTAGTTAAGGTCATGGTTTTGGTAATCAAGATTGTTAACAGCATCTTGTTAAAAGCAGTCTACCATCGCCAGTTAAAAGAATTTTTAAACGAAATGGAGACTCAGTATTCCGACCTCCTTCTTCACAATAAAGTGCGATGGCTTTCCAAAGGTAAGGTGTTGAAACATTTTGCTTTGTGCTTGAATGAAGTAAATACATTCCTCAATGAAAAAGGCATTAATCACGCTGAATTAGAGAATGACAAATGGTTGCAAAAATTTTGCTTTATGGTGGATATCACAGCGAAATTAAATTAGCTGAATCTAAAACTGCAAGACACATGGGAAACTCAGCCTATGTTTTGGTAGAAGAATTGGTTTGTTTCGAAGAAAAATTAATTCTTTTTGCAGAAGATATTCAGAGTGGTAAATTACTTCATTTTCAATTTCTAAATGAATATCGCGATAAAACTAGTGCAACTGTTGACATTAATTACTTCAGCACAGTTAAAAAAAAATTATGGACTAATTTTTGCTCTGACAGATTTGAGCAATTCAAAACCAACAAAACCACTCTAGCACATTGTAAATCCTCTCAACGCAAATAGTAACGAAATCCGCATTGAGCCATTTGGAATTGATACTGGATCTCTAGAAATGCAATTGATAGATTTCAAAATTAAAGCTTTGTGGAGTGGAAAATTTAAAGAGTTGAAGAGAAAATTGGAAGAGTTGAAGGTCCAGAAATATTTGTACGTAACGCAACAAAAGTTGACAGCTTTAAAAGAAATGTCGCGAGTAGAAGCACGTATATTCGATGCATGGGATAGTCTTCCAGATTGCTACAGTGAGGTGAAGTTGGTATTTGGACTGCTGACTATCTTCGGATCGACATATTCGTGCGAGCAAGCGTTCTCTTGCGTGAATATAATTAAAAGTAAAGTAAGAAGCCAACTAACAAATGAAAATTTAGAGTCGTGTTTGAAACTCAAAACAACAAGTTATGAGCCAAATTTATCCAAACTTTCTAAAACCATGCAAAGCCAACGCTCCCA
>BMAV01006359.1:195775-206588 GCA_019973955.1 Trichonephila inaurata madagascariensis
AAAAGTTTTTTTTTGTTTTTTTTTTGTCCAGGACAAAAAGTATGTTATTTGAAAAAAATTCATTATTTTCTAATACAAACTAATGAAAAAAATTTCAGCTGTTGAAATAATTCGCTAATTTGGGGTTTAATATTCGTTAAATAGGGGTTTTTTTTTTTTGTCTTCATTTTTATCGAGGAAAAGAAAAATTCGTTAAATAGGGGTTCGGTAAATCGGGGCCCGACTGTATTAGCCTTTTTAAAATGGCTGTCATGGGAGAATGTCCTTTACCCATCCTCAAGAGAACATAGTTGTTTAGGGCAGCATTTGGGCTATTATCGAGGAAATGTATGGAACTGAAGGTGAAAAGGATTTTAATTTTGGACGATTTCCTCGTATTTATCCAAGTGAGTGAATGAAAGATTGTGACGGATCTATTCACGATCCTTCCTCTAACCCTCTTGAGAAATTTTTGGGCTATTAATTCACGTTATTCACAACCAACCCTTCGGAAGAAGAAAATCGTGATATGCAAATTAAGTTACTAAATATAGTCGAAGTTTTCTAGCTAGAAGAGAGAGGAGATAAACCCGAAATCAGTTGAGATTGTTACTGACAGGTATCATATTTGAATTATTGTGATTAAAGACTTAATAGAAGAATGATTTAACCCTTTATGTACCGACGGTACTTATAAGTACCACTCACTTTAAAATTACACAGAATAACCATTTTTACGAATATTCTAACAAGACTTAGCAGGAATATTCTTTGAAATCCACTCTTCCAAGATATATGGCAGCACGGGTTCTATGACGAGTATTTTAGCGGGGAAGGCGAATAGTTTTATAGCAGAAATTGCGTTTTCAGTGGATTGCGAAGATTATCATTTTTGCCCCGAAAAAATAGTTAATGTCAAAATTTAAGTGTCTTATTTTTTCGTATGTTAATGAAGACCTTAGAAAACGATTTGACTATTTATTTGAAGTGAACAGTGTATATAATTAATTTTACAATTGAATATCTTTAATTAATTAATTAGCTCTAACTAATTAAATTTCCAAAAGTTGAGTATTTAGTTTATGTATATCCCTTAATTTTCAGTGTATTGATTAAAAAAAATTATTCCATGAAAAAAACTGCAGCAAATCATAATGCGGTACATAAAGGGTTAAAGAGAGAGAAGAGTGACGATTGTCCACTGAGATTAAATTGATATTAGATTAAATTGGATGATAGATTAGATCCTACATAAAGTAAGGATCGAGTTTGATAGTCTCCTAATCTTTCGTGCATTATCGTCTTTGTTCCACTTTCGCGGTTAGCACCGAGACATTATCTTACTGTTATTCATTGAATTTGTGTCGTTTTATTTTGTGATCAATAAATAGATTGATTAGATCATGGCGAGTGTTTCTTCCCTATCTTCCACATATCTGAGAAAGTGGTGTAAGCCTCTCACAAGATGTATACTTTATTTTTATTATTTTGATAAATACATGTAACAGCAATTTGTATTAAAAGCTATAACCTTTCTTTCCGTTTTTTAAAATTAACTATCGATAAAATAAAGACGGCGAGGGTGGGAAATTTAAACTATGTTTTGAAAGATGATTTGAACACACACAGAAACTTAACTCTAGTTACAGAGAAAATAATCCTATTCGCTTAGTAGTCTTCTGTATATGTGAATGTTGGAAAATTAAATAAAAGATTGGTTATAAATGAAAATATCTGATTCCAAAAGAGCGCATATCTTTAACAACCAAATTGAGTTTCAATTTTTTTCTTTCATTTTTTTATTGGCAATTAAGAATACTTACAACACTTCACAACAAAAAGTTACACACAAAAAAAATTAAAATTAGGCACATTGTGAATAATTTAAGTTATTATTATTATTATTTTGTAGTTCTAAGCAAATAGCATTGACACCAATGTTCTTTAAACATTTTTTTGACCTAATTAATGACAAATGTATTAAAGATGTCATTTTATTGTACTGTTGTGTAAAAGGTTTATTATATATATTTTTAATAAACAAAAGACAAAAAAAAGTAAGTCATATTGTGTGCGTTGACATAGCTACAAAAATATCAAGAATTTGGGAGGAAAAATTACGCTGGATTTCATTATGAAAATCAGATACTCATTTGAGAACCAACGTTTTTTTTATACAATTTTAAATCATTTTTCTTCTATTTCATTGCCAAATTTCCTCTCGTTCAAATCACCTATTCCTTCTATGTAAAATATTGATACCATTTCTGAAAAAAATTCAATCTGCGATTGTATTTTTCTTTTAAAATCTAGAAAAATAACCGTTGTTATATTTTATAGCCAAAAATTAATTAAAAAAAATAATAAAGAAAGAAATTAATTTTATCTCACTAAATTATTTCCAAAAATAAATTATAATACCTTTGTCTTTTGGAGAAAAATGTAATATTCAGCTTTTCCAACAAAAGCATGAGATTATATGAGCACTCATCAAAGAGAGCGATGTTTGAAAGATCAGGTATTCGTTATCAATCCCAATTAAGGAACAATTTTAAGAAGGATGAAAAACTATACACCATACATTCTTCTACTATCAAGGGGTAAGAAAAGGCACTTTTATGAATTTATTTCGTTAGCAAGTAATGAGAATTTTCCTTCTAGTAAAAGAAAAAAATAATGGACCTACTATTTGTAAAAAGAAGTTGAAAAATGCAGCGCTAAGTTTGTGTGCATTAAAAAGAAATAGCTTACGGTGGTCTCTTAGACCATGCAGTTCCACAGCCTTGGACTATATTGCACCATCAAGAAAAATTAGCTCAACTACTGCAATTTCCCAAGCTAGACCAAACACAGATCACGTGAGTTCAGAAGAAATTTAGAATACCTATAGCATAACTATTGCTCAAATTATTTTTAAAATTTGTTCTAGAGTTCAAATAAGGAAAACAAGAGGGGAAAGCATACCACCCTAACAATATATAAAAAAAGAAGAAAATGCGATGATTTTTTTTAAACCTACTTGGATATTATATTTTTGTTTCCTTCTAAAATGAGTGCAATGGCTGCTGAAAAAGATTTTTTTTTTGTTTTTAAAAAAATCCGGTTCTTCTGGGTGTAATTTTTTCAAATTCCGAAAAGCGATTTAAAGTCGTTTAATCCGATAATTGTATGCTATCATTTTCTATTCGAAATGCCTCGTTGGATTTGAGGTGAAAATTTTGAAACATCTCGAACCGAAGGATTCTGATGAAATTTCCTCATATTTGGCGAAAGAAAAAAAAATCCTCCAACTTAATCTTTCATATCAACTAGTTTGCACCTGAAGTCATGTTATTTTGAAAACATTGGGGCGTGAAGATCAAGTGATTATAAAATATGTTATGTGGGAAGGTGGTAGATATGTTTTTCTGTTAAAAAGTAATTATTTGTTACTTGAATCAGTGATTTCATTTTTGTGGTGACAATCAATGAAGTAATTTGTTTTCCAGCAAAATAACCTTTGTTTACGTTTCTTGTTTTGCGCTATTGCACTCTTAATGGTCATTTGAAGTTTATTAATTTTTTTAAAAACAATAAACAAAAAAAAAGTGAATAAATGGATCGATATGAGAAATAAAGTAGTGTACATATTAAAATGTAATTTAAGATATAAGTATATAAATGTATGATATAAGTATATTAATTTTATTTTGAGGGGTTTGAACTTTTGCAGTGACGTGGATGTTACTATTGAATGTATTTTTACTATATGTGTACGAGTAATATATATAATAAATTAGGCTATCTGTGTTCCTCTAAATCAGCCATTCTTAAACTGTTGTCAGTAGACCCTTGAGGATTCCCAGCGCTTTTCTGGGGGTCCGTGGAGTTTCTCATATAATGTTGAGATTTTCCTCTTCTACAGACTCTGAATGGCCTCTAGGAAAAGAATGGAAGATGTGCTTTCCTAGACTAGTTTAATTAATTACTCTCGATGAAAAAACTCTACTAGAACATCTATTTCGATTAAGAATATTAAACCAGGGAGGGGTGTTCAAAATCTTGGGGATCCGCGATGCCAGGCTGATGCATTAAGGGGCCCGCAGTGATCGAAAGTTTAAGAACCGCTGCTCTAAATTATTATAATTTTTTTAAAAAAAAAATTCCTTGAATGTGTCAGGATTAGTTTATCCAAGCTTAACGTTAAATTAAATCCAAGAAAAATTCTTCAAAGAACTTTAAAAACTTGGTGTGAGATCTGCATAATAATTTAGAGGTAATGGGAGATATACAGATTCAAAAAAAGAACTGTTAAGAGAAATAACAAAAATTAGCTGTCAAAAGAACACACAAGTTCCCTTTAATTTATTGTTTCGATGTGTGACTAGTTTAAATCAAAAGTCGGTTTTAAATTTTGCTAGATGTAAAATTTCATTGCAATTCATATAAAATGTAAAGATATATAGCAAAAGTGGATTTAAGAGATGGTACAAAAATTATTCATTTAAACATAACACACAAACACACGCACTCATACACAAAAACTATAAAGTAAAGTAATAATGGATAGATAAAATATCCTACAAACCTAATGGAAATAAATTTCTCTGAAATAGAGAACCTAGAACATGAAGCCAATATACAGAGTGTTGCCGAATTCGATAGATTAAATCAGAGGGAGGACAGTAGGCAGCATGGGAATGGCAAATCAACAGAGAACAGGGGAGTCGCAAACTACATTGAGTTGGTAAAAATCACAAAAGTATTAGTCATCGGAAAGACCCTGAGCCAGAAGGAGGGTGGAGTGGCCAAACGAATGCGATGGCATGGTTGAAAAAACCTGCACCTATGTAAATTTCCCAGTTCTTGCGCAGTTACTGCAGGGAGTAGCTGCCACTGCGCACAAACGCGTTGCTCAAGGACGATGGTACACCAGCACATTTTTCCATTGCGGTTTGAAACCACCTCCATGCTACATATCCCGGGAGGTGAATTGGACGTTACACACCTATTGTTTGTCCTCCACGCTCCCCGGACCTCATTCCATTGGATTTCTTCTTCTTGGGCCAGCTGAAATCGCTTGTGTATGAGACGCCGGTTGCTATACAGTGGAGTATTTCACAGTACGGATCGTCGTCGCTTCTGATGACATCGCCAGCACACCGGATTTGTTTGAACGCGTCCGCCCATCCTCCGTTCGTCGGAGTGGAATGGGCTGTGACCCACGCGGCTGCAACTTCGAAACATTACTGTGATAATTACTTGTCGGGGTATTTCTGAAGTCGAGCTGTGATGCATTGTTCGTATTATAAACATGCTTTACGTTTAACAAATGCATTTCTTACCTTTTATTGTCCCTTTTCATTCCATTCGACATCACACCCTTCATAATTGTTTTTGCAAAATACTCCGAATAAACGAGGGTCGCGGCCCCATGTTCTATGGCGATTTGCCGTCCTCATGCTAACTACTATCACCCCTCTGAATTTATTTGTGGAATTCGGCAACAACTTGTATAAAGAAAGAGTGGATTGACATAGGAAAACAAAGATCTTTGTAAATTTATTATTTTAAGGAAATGGAATTGAACAACGATTGGATTACAGCACAAGTCTATGCCGATTATTTTGCTACAACTTTATTTTTAAGTTCACTAGTTTACGTTTTAAAAGGTATATTAAATTTATATATTAATAAACAAATATAATTCTTATATTTTCTAAATTTTTTCTCAATCCGATGTTGCGTTAAGGAAAATTTGAGCCTGGGTATTGATTCCATACAATCTTTTGTTATAAAGGGAATTTAAGGATTTTTTAACTATTGCATTGATGCTGTTTAAAACGTCTACAAAGACAAGTACCGTAAAATCCGGCGTATAACGTGCACTTTTAATACAAAAAAATAAGATCGAAATTTACGGGTGCGCGTTATACGCCGGGTATAAAAATTTGAGCTTTAAAAATGAAAAAAAAAAAGATGCTCATAGAAAAAACATTAGACTTCTGTTACTACGAAATACTGTTTATTTAAAAGAAATGACATTTCTTATGAACTTAAAGGGCTGTATTTCTAGAAGTATACTATTTTTTCAAAAGCCTGGAATAGTACCTCGAATAGATGACTTCAAAACATACGAGCATTGCATACGTACAATTCAGGTTTCTTCGTAAAAAAGGGGATGCACGTTATACAGCGAATATATCTAAAAATTAAAAAATACAACTCTTAAGTATAGGTGCGCGTTATACGGCGGATTTTACAGTATTTATACTATGTGACGGATCTATTCGCGTACCTTCCGTTAATCCTCTTGGGAAATAGTTGGACTATCATTCGCGTTTATTCAGAACCAACCCTTTTGAAGAAGAAACCGCGATATTTTCAAATTAAATCTACTATATGTAGTTACAATTTTCTAGCTAGCGAAGAGGAGAAGGAGAGAAAGAAAGCCAGAAGTCAGGTGAGATTGCTACTGATCAGGTATCACTCCAATTTGATAGAATATTTCAAATATTACATAGACGAAGACTTTTAAAATGACGATTGGTCACTAAACTTAAAGTCACTTTAAAAGCTAATTGGGATAATTGAATTGATTCTAAATTAAAGTGTTCTATATTTATAGTTTTCGTATAATTCTTGCATCGCGTTATTGTTCCACTTGTATTGTTCCTATTGATACATTCTCTTCTTGAATTTAAGTGAATCAGTGTTGTTAATTTAGTTGATCAATAAATAAGCTGATTTTGAATATGTCTGGTATTCCTTCCCTTCCTCTCACACATTTAGGCGGGCAAGAGAGAGGGTATAATCTTTCATAACTATTTCTCGCAAATGTTGTAAAACTGTATCTCTTCTAAAAGTTTTATTGAGATTTACAAGCTTTTATCTCCATTCTTTCCAGAATTAATAAGAGTTTTTATTCCATATGCTCTACAAAATATTTAATCTAGTTTGATAAAAAATGTGCAAACGTCAAAAAAATAAAAAAGACGTTTTCCAATTTTTTTGTTTTTTTGTTTTTTTTAATTATCTGTTCCTATTTATCAGTGGCATGTGTTTGTTGTTTCACATTCTAGTCCTCCTTCTTATTTGAAAGTGATTTAGGAATTACAAAGCTAATCTATTCAATTCCTAAATATATTCTTCTACGTCTGTTTTTAAATAATCTAAATTTAAACAATTTTTAACTGAAAGCTTCAAAATATCTTACTACAAACGATTGGCATAGATTACATGCTTTTAGGTTTAATTTTAATGCATTATCTATTGAATAAGAACGACTGACTATGACTGAAGATTTTGGAGGTCATCATTCTTTATATGTGTGAGTTTAATAGTCCACTACGTACTTCAATTATTCTGAATAAAGCAGTGCTTAAGTTTGTTCGAAAAAAATAACTGCGTTGAAGTTAGATTCCATTTATGACTTCTCTCTTTGCTATTGAGAATATTCAAAAGAGATTTTGAAGCTTTTTTCATTAATTTTTTCTTTTATTCAATTCGATTAAATAAAAAAGGGAACTTTTGGGATACATTGTTAAATATAACTTTTTCAAATCAGTTTTTTGTTATTATTACATTTAAACTTAACATTAGTTCTTTTTGACCAGTTCACTGTGGCGCCCCCTTTTGAGAGCGCCTCGTCAATCACGTGTCACTGTTAAAATGTTGAATAAAAAAAGATGGGCTTATCTTTTTAAACTGTCAATTTTATTAGTAATACTTATTTATTTGGTTAACATAAACATATATTACATACATAAGGAATTTTTATAAATATCTATGAATTTTAGGGACCGTTAAAAAATGTATGGACTGAGAGACCTAAACACACACTGTGATTTATTTCCTTCTTTACTGATAAAATATTTTCTACTTAACACTAAGGAATTTCAGGAGAAGGTGCTGTAGGGTTAATCACAGTTTTCTTACCGGAAAGCAGCCTTGCCTATCCTACCCCAATAAAATAACCGTTCTTAAGAGGACTTGGTACCTTTTGAGCTACTTTCTTTCTTTATGTATTTAAAAATTATATTTTAACATTTCATGTAGTGTTTCTATTCAAGAAAATGATACGAGATGAAATCTTTCACATATTATTCACACAATTTTAAAAATTAAAATTTTTTTGAAGAAAATTCGGAAAATTTTAAAATCCTACTCCTTTTGTAATTATTAATTCTTTGACCTGAAATTTTTTTGTAATATTCTTATATGCATGTTATAAACAACTTTAGGAATCGATTTTGCAATAACTTAATTCGTTTTTGAGGAAAAAAAAAATAAAATGTTGATATGCATGCTAAAAATCAACAAAAAAGCCAATATGTCTTACATTTTAATTTTTTTTTTAAAAAAAAGTATTCAGTTTACAGCAAAATGGATCTCTAATTTTTGTTACATGCTTTATATGCAGTACACAGCAAAAAAATGGAAGTGATTGATTGGTAAATAGTTGTGGAAGGAGTAGCATTTTGAATGCACTAATGTTTCAAAAAACACAAACTGAGAAAAACCACTTTAAAGTTTATAATTCTGAAAAAAAAAATTATAATAAGCTTAAATAAACTTAAAATACCACTTTAAGATATTACTTATATATTTTTCTTGAAAATAATTGCATTTTCGTATTTTTCAATCTCTCAATACATTTTTATAAATTATCAATTTTAAGAAGGTATTAATTGCACAAGAAAATTCAAGAAAAATGTTCAAAAAATTTTTTTTTCTGTCACGACAGAAAGTTTAGTTTTTTTCTTCACATAATATTGAAGTATTACACTTGTATGAAAAACATATCGGGAATAAGAACTGAAGTTATGAAATTATTAGTATAAAATGCCTTAAAATTCAAAAATTTTACATGCACACATTTCACAAAGAAGAAAAATTACATTATTGTGTTGCCTCGAAAATAGTCTGCTTTATATATTACACATTCTTTTTTTTATAGTTATTATTTCTCTTTATAAAATAGAATTTTTTTTTTTATCATAACGCTTTTTTTAGCTTTTTTTTTTCTAAAAACGGGGTGTGGCTGAATTGTCTAATTTGTTTTCAACTGAAGTTTTATTCAATTTCTAACTTTCCGACTTGCCCAAATGCTATATCAATCGAAAGATAATAATGCAAAGAATGATTAATTAAAAATTAAAAAAACGATAGGTCCGTCATTTTTGGGGTACCAAGTCCTCTTAAGGTAGAACGGCATTGGGCCATTACTCTAATGTCAGTACATGGCTTTCACATCAAACAATTGGCATTTATACCACTCGATAGCTTGGTAACTTCGGACCAACAGCTATCAAGGGGCCCAGCCCCTGGTCGGCATCACGCATTTGTCCCATACCTGAAGGAGCCTTATTATAATTCAACTTATAGACTTTTGCCTGTACTCCTTTTAGGCCATTATCTAAAAACATTATTATTGCGTATAAATAAATTCGTTATGCGAATTTATACGCTGTTTCAGCATACGCTGTACAGCAGGGGTGGGCAGACTTTTCCAGGGTACGGGCTACTTCTAATTTTTTTAAGGTGTTGCGGTCCACCCAATATCAGTGGCTCCCACAAGGACGGTGGGGGGGGGGTCCCACGGGTCCCACCACTCCCTTGATTTTAGTCCTATGTTTATAGAACATAAAGCTTGATTATTTGTTATTAATAATTTTTTTATTGTAATTAATGCTGATTATTTATTTAGTAATTTATTTTTTACTGTTTTTTGTTTCCAACAGTACAAAATTAAAAAATATGTTTGGCTGCGTATTAGGGTTTGATACCAGAATGGTAGACTTTCGACCCCCCTCCCCTTGAAAAATTTTGTGTGTGCCAATGCGCATTGTCATAGGTGTGGTGAGGTAGGAAAAGGCCTACAATATTTATTTTATAACTTAATATAATAAATACGGTACTTACCTAAAGAACTAACAGTTTTAAAACTACGTTTAAAGCAAAACGCAAGATACAAATAAAATGACAATAGGAAATAATGCGTTTGTTATGAAACAATTCAAATTACGTAAAAAAATAAAACATATTTATCTAAAGTTAGTTTTTGTTGTTACAGTCAGTAGAAGACTTATATAGTCTGCATACTTCAACCATCTTGAATATTTTCGTATATAATTATTAACTGCTAAAATCTTCAGGCTTTGCGATCCACCGGTCGATCGCGATTGACGTAATGCTCACCCCGGCTGTACAGCGTTCTCCATATATATGGGGAAGATGCCACAATCAAATGAATTTCTTTAACATTAAATTTCTTATTTATTTTCCTTTTAAGAAGAGAACTAACTTGTATACATAACCAATTAAATATGGAAAAATGAAGTGTATTTTTTTCATGGTCTTGTTATTTTCATTTCCAATGTACTAATCAAAAAATCCTTAAATGGGGCAACCTTCTCCGATTTACATTAATTATAAAAGTTTCTTGATTTTCTTATTTGGGCATGAAAATACAAGTTAAAAAAATATCCTTGAGGTTTTCATAGTATTATTTTTTTTAAATAAATGATGGTAACTTTTATTCTAGATATTCTACTTGTATTCTAGATATTTTTTTAAAAAAACATAGTGATATTATATTTTATCGAACACTGGAGTATTAGGTTTTATGTATTCAAAAACAGCTGTTAGTAATGTGAAAAGTGTGTTTCAACTAGTCCGATCATAAGGACAGATTAAAATTTTGCTTTGGGCTAGTTTAAAGACGTCTAATTTCGCCATCGCCTTTTTTCCCCATTGAGAATTACAGCATTTAAAACCTTTTGAAACATATATCCTTAAGTCATAACATTTAAAGTAATGTCGGAGAGCTGTTTTAAGTGTCACTTAGAAATTC
>BMAV01006359.1:237427-260981 GCA_019973955.1 Trichonephila inaurata madagascariensis
AAAACTGTTTATTTGCTACAAAAGAAAAATTGAAAAGTCCTTGAAAGTAAGTATACTTTCTCTTAATTAAATTATTCACTGGAACCACAATTTGTATCGTGTATAATAAAAATAATTATAAAAAAAAGGATTGGAATGACTCAATTACCCTGCATGAGTGAGTGAGTGAGTGAGTGAATATTAACGTCGCACTATTCAGCTACACGAGGGCTTTTGGCGACGGACCACGTAATTTTGTACCATGGTCAAGTGACGTGGACGACACCTGAGCTGGCACCCCCTCTCCTAACTACCACACCACACCAACGGGTTCACCCTGCGTGACCATTAACGTTAGGAACGAGTGCGTGCCTGCTCCCGGGATAAAACATTTTGAAGTCTTCTCGCTTTAAATATTAAAAATATTTATTCAAATTCTTTTTCATTATTCAACATTAATTCTAAATGAAAATTCTGAATAACTAATTATAATATGAGTATTAATTTTAAAATATCATTTTACATTTTTGTAAACATTGTCGCGCATTTGGGTTTACTCTCCTGACAATTTAGCTATTATATCAAGAATGTTTCAGTTTTTTTTAAAAATGAACTCGTGCGTAGAGCGGGTACTTCAGTCAGTACACTATTAATGTATCAGTGCTGCACAAGGTATTTTATAACTACCGTAAAATCCGGCGTATAACGCGCACTTTTAACACAAAAAACAAGATTGAAATTTAAGGGTGCGCGTTATACGCCGGGTATAAAAATGATAGCTTTAAAAATAACAAAAGAGATGAGCATAAAAAAAAATTACTTCTACACGTATCGAAATACTGTTTTTTTTTTAAAAAAAAGAAATTGCATGCCTTATGAACTAAAAAAAAGAGTTTTAGTTCTAGAAGTATACTATTTTTTCAAAAGTCTGGGATAATACCCCATATAAATTTCAAAACATAAGAGCACTGTATACCAACATTTCAGATTTTTTTGTAAAAAAAAAAAAAAGGGGGGGGGGCGTTTTACGGCGCGAATATACCTAAAAATTAAGAAATGCAGCTATAAAGTATAAGTGCGCGTTATACGCCGGATTATTTTACGGTAATTTATTAATATTAAATTAAGAGCAAGTTTAATAAAGTATTGGCGACTTCCTTGGGCTTGTCTTGCAGAGGAAAGTTTTTCAAAGGAATGTTTACGATCAGAAATTGACATTCTGAGTATTTTTTTCTATATTTGGCTGAGATGTATATTTTGTCTTCAAAGTAGCCACCGCATTTTACAATCTGTTCCAATTTAAAAATTCGAGAAAGAAAAATAAAATATATATTATTTAAAAATAACATATATAAATTTTAATACACATCTTATTAATTTGTACGGTTTATAATTAAGATCGTATTGTAGCTTTAGCATGAAAGGGCATTATTATTACATTATTACTGTATAAGGGGGGGGGGGCCCATAAAAATTATGATTGAAAAGTGGGTCGCCAGTTTTAAAAGTTTGAGAAGCACTGGTCTTAGTCGGAAGAATCGTTCGACAGAAATTTGCTTACAACTTTACACCGAGCTTCAGATGAGTTCTTTCTGTCGCGACCTGCTGCTTTTGTTTTTATAAGTGAACTCATTCTCCCAGTGGCATAACGAAGACTATTAGGGCCACCCCGCAAAGTCAGGTTTTGAGCCCCAAACCGCATCTTACAAAGAATTGCAGGCAAGCTTTAAGCCTCCTAGAATCCTACCCCCTTCCCTTCTCAGCATGAACTTGAATAATATTATAACAACCCTAAAAGATGTGAGCAGGGTTGCCAGGTTTAGCGAGAGACTATAGCACCAAGGATATCTCAAGAAGTCTCTGGAATCGATTCTGCTGTCACACCATGGTCGAGTCAGTTGAGTTCAGAATCTGTTTGTGCATTGTCTGCGATAAGACTGAGAGTCTTTATTTGTCTTGAGTTTCTGCTAGTGGAACTGTTCTAGAGAATCGTTTTTAGAGTACAGTAAAGTTTGCTTATAACGAGCACGTTTTCAAATACTGTGTAAATAATCTGTTTTAATATTTCTTTGTGTATATGAATCGATTTGTCTTCTTGTAGTCATTTTTTTGTCCTTGTATGTAATTAAATCTGTTATTATTCTGTTGATTGGAATCGTCGGCCGCTTTTACAACAATATTGTTAGATAAAAACTTATTTATTCTTCAGCTAATCCACGGAAAAAAAGAGCTGAGCTTCAATGTCGTTCTTTTTTTACAAAGTTACTCGTAATCCATCATTTGAGTTGGAAAACAATTTCGTTAAATGAATTTCTGTGAGGAAGGGATAGATTGTCATATTACATAATTTTCGCTGACAAACAACAGAAATAATTTGAAAGCATTACATAATATTTTATAATTTCATAAGTGTAAGTCACAGAAGTATTCATGTCAAATTGTTTACAATTTTCTTAATGTGGTACCACTTCTATGTTTTGCTTCAGTAACAATAAAATTTAAAAAGTTTCAAGATGATTCAAGTAATTTAAGTATTTTAACATTATTTAAAACATAGGACATTTGTATATCTTTATATGATTGTTGTTAAATATTTTTACAGTTGCTCGTATTTTCAAAGAACGGCAAAATCATCCGCTAAATTATTTCTACTATCAGTTTGACCTGATAAAAAATACGAGTTCAAGTTTTTATCTCATTCAAGCTTGTATATAACTGTGTCGTATTTATGTCAGCAGTAAAAAGTATTTTTAACTCACGGAGGAAGATTTATTTCTATACATATAAATTGAAATGTACTTAATAAATTATCCACTCTTAAAGGGTTTGCATTCAGTTTTGTAAATCTTTTCTTATAAACAAACGTAATCTCTGAATTTTATATGAAGGTTATCTTTAAATTAAAGTAATCTATACTATAAAATAAAAATCTGCAGTTCCTATTCTAATGTACAGATTCTGGCGTCAAAGCATGCAGAGTTAGGAAATAGAGGTCAAGAATACATATTTATAGTTTTATTATGCATTAATTATATATCATTTTTATGGGGATATTTATCAACATAAACATAAACAACATAAAATATAAGTACCGTGAAATCCGGAGTATAGCGCGCACCGTCGTATAACGCTCACCCATACTTTCAAGCTATATTTTTTAATTTTTAGGTATATTCGCCGTATAACGCGCACCCTTATTTTACAAAAGAACCAAAAGTGTGTGTTTAAGTCATTTATTTCATTTATTATACCAGAATTTTCAAAAACTAGCATATTTTTAGAATCAGAACCCTTTAACTTTATAAGGTATGTCATTTCTTTCAAATATATAGCATTCCAATCTCTATGCAGAAATATAATTTTTCTTATGATCATCTCTTTTTTTTTAATATTTTTGAAGCTATCATTTTTATACCCGCCGTATAACGCGCACCCGCAAATTTCGATCTCATTTTTTTGTGTTAAAAGTGCGCGTTATACGTCGGATTTTACGGTGTTTCTTCAGCATAAATAAAAAAAAAATTAAAACTGCATATCGTCGATCTAATTATCAGACTGCGTAACTCCATCTGGGATGCTAATTTGATACAGCAGGGCTAGGCGCCAAGTTGTTGTTTATGTTCGCCAAGATAGGCGATAATATTACAATATGGTTTACTTTGATATTTTTATTGTGCGATAATGTGGTTGCCATGGAGATAACGTATATTAGTGTTAATTTTTTTGTTTTGGTTTTTTTTTCAGCGGCTCAGTTAATTTCAGACGATTTTAATTCGATTGCTTTAAACATTTAACAAATTCCAATGTATTTGTCCTTTTCCCTTTTTCAGTCTTTTGTTGTATTTTGTGCTATTTTCGAATATGTATGTTTCTATTGTCATTGGGGAGAGACAGGATATTTTTTAAGAAAATGAATGTTGTGCCTTTAACTATTGCTATAAATAATTCCTTTCCACTTTATTTTAATTTTTAATAACGCTTTTTTTAACGTTCCTTGTTCAATGGAATTCATTGGAAGAACTCGCAGTTTTTGGAATATTGGAAGTTATCAGCACTTATTAATTGATATTCATTATTAATTTTAATATACATTACGTAATCATTTTATTTACAACATAATGTAATAATTATTATATCGTCGTCGTAATTATCAGAATGCGTAACTCCTGCTGGATGAACTTTACATGAGCAAGTAAAAACTATTTATTATTACTATGCGCGGGAATTATTTCAATGCAATATGAATCCATTCGTAAAGATGATCAAGGAACTGAATTGTGCAATTTATTTTTAGACTTACAAACTAGATTATTAAGAAAATGGACTTTCAAAATTTCTTAGCTGCAATACGCAGCCTTGTTTGGAGTTACGATGTGCAAGTTTGGAGAGTGAAATAGGACTTTTTATTCTTTTTATTAATTACTTAGCTTACAACATAGTAAGTAATATTTTTGTAATAAAAGTCAAGAATATTATTACAAAAAAACCTTTTATTCATGAGTGCAACATTATTTATCACAATCAAATTGTCTGTAATAAAAACTAACAAAAAAATGTTTAACTTTTTATTCTTAACTCTTAGTATTATTGTTTATTTAAGGCATAAACTTCAGATTTACTTATTAAAACTTACTTATTAAAAATAAATATCTTTTTCAGTAATCCTATGAAATAGAAAACAACAGAGATTTTTGATAAGTCTTTATGAAGTCTTAAGTACCTAGTAGCTTAAGAATGAATTAACTATTTAATTACGTACCTACTTACGCTAATGTTGTAATTGTATAAAATCAGACTGAAAGTTTTGTAAAGTACTGACTTAGGTATGTACATCAGTTCTTATAAAATACAATTAGAAACAATACTTTTTTTTACTTATAAGTAAGCAAGTACCTGAATAAGTTATAAAAAATCAAAAAAGGCTAACATTTTCAAAAAGTAAATGGAATGTGGTAAGTTCTAAAAGTGGGGTAAATTATCATAAAAATTGTGATACTCCTTTTCCATGGTATCTTTTAAGGCCTGCAGATGCAAGCATTTCTCTTTCTTTATTTTCAGTCTTGCCGAATATAATTGAAGAATGTTATTCCATGGAGCGGCGCATATTTTTTCGTTTTGATTGGGAACTCTTCCCACATAGTGTTTGTATGTCTCAATTTGTAAACAATCTTTCCATCAGGTACATAACTCAAAGCTCATATTAGTCACTGTCGGATCACCTACCCTTTTTCCGGGCCTGATAGCTCCTCAGGGGGCTCACCTTCTTTAGGTGGGTACGAGTGTCACAATCCCGAGGTACCCTAGTGATCTTTTCCTTTTCCCAAGGGGTTTACTATCTTTGGTAAACACGGGTGTCACGACCCCGGGGTACCCCAGTGATCCTTCTCTATTTTCGACCCTTCATCTTGTCATCCAATTTCTCCTTTTCTTCTCTCCCGTCCAGACCACAGACCTATGAATGTTTGGCGCAGTATAGCCAAAACTGTGGCTCTTGCGCCATAAAAAACCAAACTCTACTCAACTCCGAGTCTGATAGACTTGTAAAATGGTAATGCTGTCTGAAAATCTTTGAAGAAGTGATGATAAAGATACTCGACTTCGTAAGGATTTTTCTTGCAAGCCTGTTTGGCTAAATTTGCATAGTATGCTGGAACATTAATTTTTTAGTGTCTCAATATTCTTTCTATGACAGAATGCATGCTATCGCATTCCATTTGCGTGTGGCTTTTCTCTAGGAACTTTTGTGTAATAGTTATCTTGTTCTGCATGCTGAAGTTGAGCAAGGCGTTGGACAATACCGCATTCCTGTTTTGGTATGTATAGCCGTCACTGTACAATATCAGTTCCTGGTCATCATCTATCGGGGATTCTGACTGAAGAATTTCCCTAGAGCAGTGAAGATTATAGTAGAAAATTCGTTACTTGCAAGTTTTTCTTCAATTTCATTCCAGATGTAACAATACCCTTTGTTTTTCTTGACATTGTATAGGGTGAAATTGTGTACTATGAGTTTTGTTTTAAAATAAAGAGCTGACACATTCGATCGCGGGCTCAAAAGTACTGATTTCAAGTCCATAAGCAAACACTTCGTTGTTTGAGGCTGTGTCTTTTACCAATTGTGTACGAGCTTCTTTTTTCATGCCATTATGCATTTTGTGTTTAGATTCAGTGATATTTCCAGTTTTGAACGACTCACAGACATGACATAAATCTTTTCTTGGCCGCAACACATTAAGGTCTTCAAAAATGTTACCGAAACTTGTAATGCACAGGGGTTCAGCTTTTTCTCATGAACAGAAATCGTCTTTATATGCATTATACAGCTGAGATTTTGATGTTCAAATACAATTTGGATCTTTGCGACAATAATGAGATTCAAGTTTCGTCAAAGAGTTAAAAAACCTTCATACTTGTCTACGGGGTTTATCCTTCACATTATTTTTCGGTACATTTTTCAGCATATCATCGTCGTTGTGTATAATCCATTTTTTGGTTACCCATTCTCCAACACACAAGCTGTTTAAAAACATCTTCTCGCATACACGATATCTATTTCCTTTGCCGTCAAAGAGGTATAATTCCACAGAACTTTCTCGCCTCGATGATGTCCCAGCACATCTTTTTCTTTGCTTACGTTTGTTTACAAATGGATGACATTCTGACTTAAATTTTCTGTTTTTTTCCAGCTCATGCGCCAGAATTTCTTGAAGCATTTTTGTCGTTCTTCCTCCGGAAGTTTTTCGCATTGTAACTTTATATTGTCTTTCAAGCTTAGTTTGCAGTTGAACCTATCTTTGATTTTTCTTTCACTCTTAGGCTCAACAAAACTCCATTTACCGTCTATTTTTTTCTTTCCGAAATATGGTTCTCCTTTTTCCCTTTGTTCCTAACTATTATTGGCACTCCAATCCTGAGGATGACTTTTTTTTTGTCTCTTTTCTGACAGCAATTGTGACGTTGTATTTTCTTCAAATGAGAGTGTTGATCCACAGCGTCAGTGAGCCGTTTGTCCAGTTTTTCAGACCCATCATGATGTGCTGAATTATCGTTGTTAGATGTAGGTAATGCTACAGTCATAGCTTGTTCCAGGATATGATTATATTTTTCTGATGGGATGACATCATTAGTATATGTATCTTCCATTTTTTATTCTGTGTTTTGCATGTTACTTTGTGCCTCTTCCATGCTGTCTTGAATCTCTGCCATGTTGTCTTGTGTCTTTTCAATGTTGTCTTGTCCTTCGTTCATGTTGTTTTATGCTTCTGTTTTAATTTGTTGTTCTAAGACATAATCGGTAATATTGCCTGCTGTGAGTGACATTAAATCTGAATTCATCAATATGGAAACACTGCTCGTTGAAATATTTACCGACCGTCTTTGGAGGAATCCATTATTGGTAAAAATAAAATTGACTGGAGTACCGCAAAAAACGGGTGCCCCTTACGAGTTTCGTCCTTCTCAAGTAGTAATGAATAATCTTTTTCTAGAATATAAGACCCCACGCACGCGGTGTTGTGAATCGGAAAGTTCTGGTGTGACGTTTGTTCTATCGTAATCAATGTTTGATAAAACTTTATATTCAATCTCCGTCCCTTCATGTAATAAAGAACAATCCTCTTACGAAATGAAAGATTCTGGGTTGTTTTTTCCAGATCTTTTCGAGCAATAAGCTCTTCTGATTCACTGTAGTCAATGTTTTGAAGTATTTTTAATATTCGTGGATTTTTAGACATCTTGAATATTTTATCTGGAATTTAAATAAAATATGTACGTTAATTCAACTATATATATAACTACTAGTTGGTATACCCGTTCTTCGCACGGGTAAATTGAAAAATTAAACAATACAGATTGAAGGATAAAGAAGTTTTTAATTTTACGTGAATTGCAAATTAAACAAAAACAACAAAAAAGAGTTTTTTGCATATCTCAGCTGAAAAAAAACACATTTATTAAATTTTAAGTCTGTAGATCTAATAGCTGATAAAACGGATTTTTTTTTATTATTTATAACTCCCCGTAAATCTCTTGTGAGTTGATTTTTGAAAACACCTTCCTAAACTGATCTCTGCTCAGCAAAAGTAACACATTGTTACAAATTTTGTGTAATAAACGCTTAAAATAGTGTAAATAATTTATATATCTGGAAGTGTAATACATTAATATTACTTTCTGTTATATTTATTTTATGTTAAAAATCTTGCCACCACATCTCCCTTCGAAATCTAGTTTCATTACGAAATAAAAAAAATAGTGATTACACTGATCGAAGGAATAAATTAAAAGCGGAGCGCGTACTGAGACATGGCGTAGACAAAACAAAAGGGAAAGTTTTGCTTCACCACTACTTGGCGCGATTCCTTAATCGCACCAAAAAGCGCTTGGCGCGTTGCACTCCTATATCAAATCAGTTAGACCGGTGGAGTTACGCAGTCTGATAACTAGGCCGACGATATATATTTTGAATTTTTTTAAACATATTTATTAAGATAAAAAAATAGGCATAAAATACAAGTATTCTCTCAGTATAGTTAAATAAAAAAGGATAGAAACTTTAATTTAAATCTTGTTTTTTACACCGTTGTACTTAATAGCGCAATATCAAGGATAATTAGTAACTTTCAATTTTACACAAGTTTCTTAAAGTTTAGCTGTCAAAATTACACTCATTGCGATAAAAATTTGTGCGTCAAGAAATAATTGTGGGATGGTAACGAAACTTGGCATGAAGGTACATGTCGGGCAGATATGCAAAGGATTAGAAATGCAGCGTGATTGCGCACTGCGTAATGCCACTAGAGGGCGATGAACTTGGTGTAAAACAGGTAAACAGAGCTTGTTTGAGTGTACTCAATCTTTTGCAAAGAAAACGCTGAGGTAGACATGCCGTTACGCCGGCATCGAAGGCAATATAAGCAGCTGTCAGAGTTCGAGAGGGAAAGAATGATCTGGATGATGGTAGCTGGGGGCTCAGCTCGGCGAGTAGCTCGTCACCTAAGCCGTCTTGACTTTACAGTTCGGAGGTTTGGGAACCAGTGGACAGAAGAGATGTCATTTATACGGCGACCAGACTCAGGATGCCCACTGCTGATCAGTCGTCGAGAAGAACGTCACATTATACGACATGCACGCGTCGAGCCCACTGCCTCATTGACAGCTGTCCAGACAGAGGTAGCACCTTAACTATGGACCCCTGTGTCTTCCAGAACCATCGCAAGGTGCCTGGCTGTAAGACAAAGACATCTAGTATCACATGCTGGCAACGGGTACGTGTGCTACCAATGCCACCCACCGATGCCTCCGTTTGGAATGGTGTCACGCACGAAGAAATTGGATTGCAACGGAACGAAACCAGGTCGTCTTCAGCGACGAATTTAGATTCAATTTGAGTGTGTTCGTGTGTTGAGGCCCCGTGGTGAAAGCCTCAATCCTGCCTTCGCCTTACAGCGATACACGACTCCCACAGCTAGTGTGATGTTATGGAGTGTCATTGCTTACGATACACGGTCATTCCTAATATTGATCCACGACACAGTGACAGTTCAGCGGTACGTCCATGACATACTTCAGCCACATGTGTTTCCACGCATGGCAGGGCTCCCAGGAGCCATTTAGCAACAAGAAAATGCTCGGCCACACACAGCAAGGATGTCATAAGACTGCTCCGCCACATTACCACCCTTTCCTGGCATGCTCGTTCACCAATCGAGCATTTCTGAGATCATTTTGGATGGAAAATTGGACAGCCTACCAGTTTGGTCGAACTAGAGGCGCTTTTACAGCAACTGTAGAACGAGATGTCTCAGGATACCATAGACATTCCGCTAAAGGAAATCCAACAGAGTACTAAAACATCCGTTCGTTTGTACTTTTTTCTGGTATAAATGGTTCTTTTTCTTAGATTTTCTAATCACTCACTTATAGCAAAGTAGTATTTACATATTTAAAATTTCGTTTCATTTCAACGACTTTTTCTTGGTGCGCAAATTTTTATGGCGATGAGTATATTTGTAGACTCGAAACATTTTTTACATGAGAAAATATTTGTTCACATATATGTGGGACGGTGTATAGGGGTAATGATGAAATTTTGGACGAAAGAAAGCATAAGCCAAGTTTAAAGAACAATAAATTTATTAAGATAAGGAACAGGCTATTTACAGCTTTGAATTATTTACAAGAAGATAAATTAAAGATAGTTCGAACAGAGAGCAGGATTCACCTGTGAGACGGGGGCGCCAAACATCGCTAGGCCTAAAGAAGGGGTCTGCGTTGCTTGCAAAGGCAAAGTCGCTAAAAGGGCGTCGACCTCACTTCGTTCGTGTCCGGTGTGAAAGTGAACAAACGATCTCGCACTCAAGGACCATATGCGTCTGACGTCTTCGCTCCGAATTCTTTCATTGGGCATTGAAAAGCCTCTCGATTCACTTCAGTTTGTTTGGGGCCGCCATCTCCTACATCTCTCTCTCTCGAGATATATTGAAAATTCAAAACATTCTAATTATTCGAAACTAATCAATCACTATTTCCTACATATATATGTAAAACCAGAAGTGGAAAGCAAAGCGCTTGCAATTTTTTTCAAACAACTAAATATCTCCAGCAATTTAAAATAGCTGTCGCTTTAACGTTAGAACTATCTTCCAGATTTTTCAGTGATTCAATAAATTTTGCCTTCAGTTTTTCTTACCATGTTAGTTCAGTACGTTTCATTTCAAAATTATTAATTTCTATCCACTCAAAACTTTACAAATGGAAAAGAATTTTTAATGGGTCTACCAAATACGTTTTTATTGGGGAGAAAAATATATACATACGAGCTTCCAAGTCTTTGTATCTTTTGAAAGATCTTCATTAAGAGCTTCAACGCAGGTTGAAGTTCATCTTTGTCTATGGTTAATGTATTTGTAAGCTCTTTAGTGTTTGGGAAGTATTTTTAGAGGTACTAGTGTTAATGCAAGGGAAAAATATATTTAATTTTGTAGTTATGCGTTTTCAATATTTTAAAGACCTGTTTGACCTTTTCCTTTCAATCCCAGGTTTAGACCATAGAGTTGCTTAATTATATCAGTCAGAAACATTAATTTGCACAACAATTTTTCATGGCTTTCCTTTTCATTAAGGAAGCCCCATACAAGACACTAAATTATTCAAGACATTACTTTGATTAAGCCAACGAATACTGATATATATGAGGCGAGAGAAATCCACATATTTATTTTCCAATTCTTCTAAAAGAGACTTAAATTGCTTGTGTACCAATGAAGAATGAGACACTATGAAAGTCACAGCGCTTATAATTCCTGTAATAAACATTATTCATTACGGAAATTAAATGCTGTGACGGACGTTTTTAGCAACTAAACTTTCCTGATGTATTATGCAATGTAAGTTCGATACTTTATGAGTTATATTTTTATAAAAATGGTTGACAATGTTCCTCTTAACCCTTAACTTCGCAATTTTTTAAATTTCTATAAAAAATTATATCAGCTAGTTCTCAAGTAATAATAAAAGGGAAAAATATGAAGAAAAAAAAATTAAGCAGATTTAAATTGAATTTCAGTAATTTTTTTGTTTGTTGCAGAAGTGCAACATTGCGCAGTAGTGCGGTAAATTACAAAAATTTTTTTTATATGAGGATTTTATTTTTCATCATAAAATGTTTAAATTTCTTACCTGGTAATTTATTTCATCAATACACAAGAGGAAGCATAAAATATAATGGATTCTTTTTATAGCAAAAACACAGTTTTTGATTCATCAGAAATTTTTATAATTGTTGTGATTTCTGGAAAAAATGTACTTCCATCTAGTGACAAAATTAGCATGTATTTCATTGCAGTAATCTTTTTTTTTCTCAGATAAGTGATTTGTAGGTAATTAAAAAAATATTGAGTCTGTTAAATTAAAATAAATCATATGTTGTAGAAATGCAACGGTGCTAAGTTAAGGGTTAACTTGCCAACAATATATCAGAAGCTCCATCAGCAGTCACACATTGAATTTTATTTACATGTTGATGGCTTTACTTTCAAAATAACATAAATGATGAATGAATATCCTGTCCATTAGTTCTCTCATACAAAGGAATCAAAAAAGCTTCATAATTCTTCCTAAATTCGACCTTTGCCGCAATATCGTGCAACTAATTCAAGGCGCTCAATCTCCTCGTAGGTACTTTCATCAAGAGCAACGCTAAGTGCAATAGTTTCTTATAAAACAGCAAATGTAACAGCTTGGCAATTACACATTTTTTGCTATTTTATTTGGTTCTTCGGTAATTCTCTTAGAAGCCGGTATCGCTTGAATTCGGGATGGTATTATTTGTAGATTAGTGGTAAATCGTTGAATAAAATTTCCAACACATTTAAAAACATGCTTTTTACATTTTCGCCATCTGTGGAAGGTTTTGCCTTGGACAGCTACACAGAGAGTAATTACGAAACTGCAAGCAGTAGCTTTAAATATGGTCCCAACTGTTTGACAAAAAAAAAAAAAAATTCAACTTATTTTAACTCAAGCAACCTTAGCAACAACTCTTTTTATAACTTAACAGTTTTCATCAGAATTTTTAAATGTGGATTGATATTTAGTTTGAAAACCCCTCTTTGTACACTTGAGTGATGACATAACGCACACACGTATGATTTTTGTTAATTAAGAGTACTATTAAAATATATAAAATTCATTGTTAAAAGTATTGAAGCAATTTTATTCACATATTATTAAACCTTAGAGCAGAGTAAATATTATCTTCTGTGCCAACAGAATAAAGGATCACTAAATGAAAAATGTGTGTGTGTTAGAGTCACACACATGTATAAAATAAAGCTAATTTCTAAATGTTTAAATATAAATTTAAAATATATTGATTAATTCAAAATATTAATTATGTACGTATGATCATTAAAGAAATTGCACTCCTTATAGTAGTTGAAGAAACAATAATTTTTGCAATACGAAAATTCAAGTCAAATATCATAAATTAATTTAAAATTGATTTAAATGACAAGTAAGTCAACAATGGAATGTGCTATTGTATCCCAGAAATATTTTTTGTGCACACACAAATATTCAAAATTGTCCGGAAACTAAGCACCATCTTTTTTTTTATACCCCGATGGCAATGGTAGTTTTGCAGTTCAACACTTGCACTCACAAGTCTCTGATTGATTGTCAGTTCAGTAATGCTATTGCAGACGGATTGTGTGTTATTTTTTTACGCGTGTTAGTGAGTGTTCAAATTGTTTAAAATGAGTGCCGATCCCACCGACTGTGAAGTGCGTTCTTTAATACGTTTTTTGAATTCAAGGAAGGTTAAGCCAGTAGAAATTCATCGTCAACTTGTTGAAATTTTTGGTGAAAATTTGATGATTCATGAAATGGTGAGAAATTAGTTTCGACAACTCAATGATGTGGACACGCCAATGGAATGGAGTGGGTGGCCTTCTGTTGTTAATGATGGTTTGGTTAAAAAAAAGTGAATGACAAAATTTGTGAAAACGGACTGTTCACAATAGGATTGCTTTGTAATGGGTTTTCACAAATTTCAAAAACGGTTCACTGGCGGCACCTTTTTTTACAGAGGGTTGCGACATGATCGATCTTCGTAGACCATGTCGTGGGGTTTCAGCGTAAGATAGAGGTGTGGGATTCTCGAAATGATGAGACATTTTAGAATTCTTAATATGACTTTTATTAAGAGTTTAACTTAAATTACTTAGATATCGAACAAACTTATATTAAGTGAGAATAAACCAAAACACGTAGTCTTAATTAACACAGATCGCGCAATTAGATCACTTATCAATATAAATATATTATATCCGCCTACTCTCAATCTCAATAATATATTCGAGTTCAGAATATAATCTTCCTACCTTGGTTGAATACTCAATGTCCAATCCACTTCGGATATTTCTCTAGGCTGGCGTACAATGGTATGTACCTTGGTTGAATGGCTAGATTGTGTCTTGATTCTAGGTAAGCCGTCAGTGAACACTTCTATCTTCTCTGAACTGAACTTTCTCTAAATTGCCATCGCGCTCACTAAAACTTCTATCCTTTTAAAGGTTATCTTATTTGCATCTAGCCTTCGTTTCACTTCTTGGATTTGGGTTGGAAAAGATTTGCCATTAATCGTGGCCGTCAAAGAACACAGAGGTTATGTTAGAGAAAGAACGCGTGAGATGTCACAGGGTATAGAGAAGTTGGTTTCCCGATATAATAAAAGTCAGAAAGATGATAGTAAACATGTAGAAAAATAGTTTTTTTCCGACATGTTCTTTCATTTAAAAATAAATTTTGATAAATAAGATTTTTTATGCGAATGTTTCCAAAACGGTTCTTGGTTTACGGACATGCCTAGTATAATTTAGAATTTCAGATGAAGATTTTCTAAGTGAAATTCATGTTAAATAGTATAAATTAAAAGGGAAAGCATGTTTTTAAATTTAAAATTAAAATTGGAAGGAAAAAAAGCTTAGCAGTGTTATGGGTGTTTTGTGTGCGGAAACAAGAAACACACAAGAAGGAAAAAAACTGTCTTAAGGATCTCAGAAGGAAATTATATTAATATTTAATTCATATTATTATTTAATACGTCAATTGTACGTACTTTATATAATCTACTGTGAATCTTGATTGAAAATAAACACACAATTACGTATATTGAGAGACACATTTTTCGATTCCTACTTATAGTTCACACTTTCCCTATATATATTTATTTATTCCGTAAAATCTGGCGTATAACGCGCACTTTTAACAATAAAAATTAGATCGAAATGTACGAGTGCGCATTATACGCCGGATGTAAAATTGATAGCTACAAAAATTTTAAAAAAGATGAGATCAGAAAGAAATTAGACCTCTACATTTCTCGAACTACTATTTATTTAAAAGAAATGACATTTCTTATGAACTTAAAGTGTTGTATTTTTAGAAGTATACTTTTTTTTAAAAGCCGGGGATAATATCTCAAATAAAATAAATGACCTCAAATAAATGACTTTAAATTACATGTGTACATTTCAGGTTTCTTTGTAAAGAAAGGAGCGCACGTTATACGGCGAATACCACTAAAAATTAAAAATTGCAGCTCTAAAATATAGGTGCGCGTTTACGCTGGATTTTACGAAATATATATCTTGTTCAAATTTTCAATCGTTGATAAAGTACTTTTTATTCATTCACTCAAGTTCAAATATATTTTTTTAAACTTATAGTGGATGACTCTTCATATTAATACAGTTTTTTAAAAATATAATTCATTAATTAATTGTAATTAATGAACAAATAGAGTAAATAATAGTGCAACACCAAATATTAAAAAGAAATTCGCTCGTTGTGTACCTGTAGCGCAATGGAATTCTAATCCAAAGGTCTTGGGTTTGAAACCTCCCTAGGATTGTCTAATTTCTGAGAATGTGATTTATGAACAAATAAACAGTAACGAACAAAACTAATAGTCCAACTCCGAAAGTAGAAAGGAAAATTGTTATTTGTTTTGCCACTTAATATTGTGATACTGTCAAATATATATACATATTTATATTAATTGTAATTATTTATTAAAAAGTAACTAAAATAAAATTTTTCTTTGCTGATCAAAATAGGAAGTGACTTAATTTTTTTTTTATATATAATACTTGTTATTCTTTAGGAAGCATTTTTGAAACGAAAACCGAAATGTGGACCTAACTTTGTAGGTAGTCCTGCCATCTAGTAGGATTATATACAACTACAGTATGCACTCACAAAATTCGAAAGCTATTCTATTAGATATTATTCCTCGCCCCCTCGAGGAATATTTCTTACTTCCAATTATAATTTTGAATATTATAATTTTGCATAAATATTACGTTCTACATGGTTTCTATCATGTTCCTAAGGTATATTGTTTTATTTTTATAAAATCTTCAAAGTATATTATATGACTTGTGATTTATATATAATTCTTATTATATCATTGATTATTGGTTTTTATAGTATTAATAAAATATTTTATAAAGGTAGGTATAAAATATTTTATGCCTTGAAAATAATAAAATAATTTCTGGCTGAAGGCTTACGCAGTTAAGCTTTTCAAATAAGTTGATTTCTAAGACCGATAATATGCAAAATTACTATTATACAGTGAAAAAGGTTATACAAGGGGATTTTAAGAATATATACGAGGGTCACTCTGAAATTTTTGAAATACTCTTAGGTTTTCAGTTACAAAATTTTAGGGGTGTTCAAAGTAGTCTCCTCCGGCATCAATGCACTTTTGTATATGAATTTTCCACAGATTAAATCAGTGCTTCTCAAACTTTAAATACTGGCACCCCCCTTTTCAATCACAATTTTTATCGCGCCCCCCTTATACATTAATAATATACTGAATGCAATAATAATGCACTTTGACGCTAAAGCTACAATAAGCGATCTTTTAATTATAAACCATACAAATTAATAACATAAGTATTAAATTTTGTATACGTTACTTTAAAGCAAAAAAAAAAATAAATAAATAAATAAATTAAGTAATAGGATAATTATTACGTTATTTTTCCTTTCTCTAATTTTTAAATTGAACATATTGCAAAATGCGGTGGCTGCTTAGAAGACAAAATATAGATATCAGCTAAATATAGAAAAAGAACTCAGAGAGTCAATTTTTAATCATAAGCATTTCTTATAAAAATTTAGCTTTGCAAGACAAGCCCAATTCTTAATTTAGTATTAATTGATTAGTTATAAAATACTCTGTACAGCACACACACTGATACATTAAAAGTATACCGGCTGAAGTGCCCGCTCTTTTCACGAGTTCATTTATAAGAAAATAAAACATTATTGATATAATAGCTGAATTGTAAGGAGAGTAAAGCCAAGTGCGCGACAATGTGTTTATAAAAATGTAAAATGATTTTTTTTAAATTATTGCTCAAATTATAATTAGTTTTAAGCGAATTGTATTTTTAAGCCTCACAGAATTAGCATTTATAATTGACGTTAAGTAATGAACAATAATATAAAATTCCGATGAAGAATAATTGTATTATTTTTAATATTTAAAGTGAAAAGACTTTTACCCGGGAGCACGCGCGCACTCGATACGGTCGAGCGGGGTTATTGAGTCACCCCAATCCAGTAGCGCACACAGGAATTTTTCAAGAAGGGGGGGGGGGGCCGGGGTCAAAAGTTCACCATTCTTGTATCATGCTCCTTTTGATTTTGACAATTTTCGGGAACAAAACACAGTAAAAAACTAATTATTGAATAAATAATTAGCATTAATTAATCATTAATAACAAATACTTAATTAAATTTTATGTAGTAAATACTTAGAATTATAACCAATCGGGAAAAGTCAAGTTCTTTGGAGGGGGAGGGTTCGGACCCCTCCCCCCTTATGTGCGCCACTGCCCCAATCCTTTTTTTTATATATATAATTATTTTATTGTACACGATACAAATCGTGATTCCAGTGAATAATTTAATTAAGAGAAAGTAAACTTACCTACTTTCAAGGACTTTTCAATTTT
Source organism: Trichonephila inaurata madagascariensis (assembly GCA_019973955.1). Lineage (NCBI taxonomy): Eukaryota > Metazoa > Arthropoda > Arachnida > Araneae > Nephilidae > Trichonephila > Trichonephila inaurata. The sequence goes on from BMAV01006359.1 coordinate 254,941, forward strand.
TCTTTGGTAACAAATAAACAGTTTTGCCAGAATTAACTATTTCGTGATCTGTGTGTCCCGCGTGACCACTTCCGGATATATAAAAAGTGTATTCATTATGTATGTTACTGATAAAAAACGTTTTTCGTTATGCTTTATATGTTCGAGAATACTCATAAAAATAAGTCTTGGCCAAGTAATCCTTCTAAGTGCTCTCCGCGTGGTTTTCCAAATATCATAAAACTCTTGCATGGAAAAGAGCGCAACAGAGAAATACATTACTTACAACTTCCTTGAATGAGAAACAAACACATATAAGAGAGGGGTCATAATTAACTGTACCAATAACTTAGAAGGTCAAACAGATTATCAGCAAAAACAGATTACAGCTATAATGTGCAGTATTTCAAAAATAATCACAGTGATGAATTTTTTATGCTCCTAAATTTTTTCGATTCTGGGTCTGGGATTTGTTTTTTCTCTGAAAGAGTAGTATGTTAGATTTAAAAAGAAAGCTTAATAAAAAATCTCTCATCATGGGATTATAGCAAATCAAATAAAAGATTTTTTATTTGGTTATAGGATCAAAGATAGCTAATTAGGTATTGAAGAAGTTTTTATTTTTGGGAGAGAGGTGACATAATATCGCCTATAAATTATATCAGAGTAAAAATGCATTTTTATTATGTCTGAAAGTATTTTGATTTAATTCATTCCAGTAAATTAATTATTTTTTAAATCTTTTATTTTCGATATGCTCGCGCCCCCTCGTTAGGTTATCGCGCACCCCAGGGGGGCGTGCCCCACAGTTTGAGAAACACTGGATTAAATGCTTGAAACCATTCAATTCTTGGAATTGACGGAAAAAACTCATTTATAACCTCATCAATGTCTTCTTCTGAATGAAAACAACGTCCACATTTCTTTTTTAGATTAATAACTAACCAAAGGTCACCCACAGCTAGATCTGGAGAGTAAGGTGGATGCTCTATTACTTTAATTTGTTTTTGCTTAAGAAACTCAGCTGTTAATCCGGCTGTTTGGGAAGATGCACTGTCATGGTGAAGCATTAGTCCCCTAACATTAACTTCTTGGAGAATTTCTGGAAGACATTTAGTGGTATACTAGTTTGTTGTTACTGTCTTCTGTCCTTCCAACTTGATGGCTTTCATCAATCCCATACTTCTGAAGAAAATGGCATACATTACTTTTTTCATTGCTCGTTGGCTCTTCACCATTGTTGGCGTAGGATCATCTTCAAAGACCCATAGTTTCCTTTCTTGACGTGTTGGAACGTCATAAAACGGCTTGTACGTTTTATCATTCATTACAATTTTAGAAATGATGCAGTGGCTACCACCATTTAGCAATTTAAGGGTTTTTTACTGATTCTGACACGCTCCTCTTTTTGGTGCTCATTTAGATTATGGGAACCCAACGGCAAACTACTTTTTTTGTATGCAATTCTTCATGAATAATTTTTTATAAAGCTGCGGATCCATTGTTAAGTTCCTTCTGTATCATTTGGTAGGTACAACGATTATCATCCATTAACATTTTTCGCACGGCAAATACATTATTCGGGATTACTGCCGACCGCGGCCTTCCTGTGTGTTCTTCCTCCTGAAGAGAATTGTGACCACTGCAAAATTCTTTAAACCATCTGAATACAGCTGCACGACATGAAGATTCATCACCAAGTGCTAATTGCAGCCGCTGAAAGCATTCCTCTTGATTTAATTCAGCTTTACAATCAAAGAAAATCATAGTACGATAATATTCTCGCGTCAACTCCATTTTGTCTTCTGTCTAAAAAAATTCTACGCTAAACAACTTGAAGTAAGTCAGTAAAAAGTCGTCTCCGGTGTTAAACTACTTTGTATTTTCACACTATAAACCGTTAATTTTATTTTATAACTTCTTGTGTGCGCGTATTTCAAAAATTTCAGAGTTACCCTCGTATATATATATATATATATATGAAATAAGAAAACTTATAATGGTGCATACTATGTCGTGGCGAGTGATTGATTTTAATATGGCGAACCAAAAGTTAGGGCGTAGCCGGTGGTGAGTGATTCCTGTAGAATAGACGAGGAAGATTGGAGAGTTTATCCATTTTATTCAACATTTAGGTGTTTCCACATCACAAAAAGCAAACATAATGGCACGAACAAAGAACAACAAACACACAACACTCGGCAGCCAGCCGTCTACATATTTACAGCGAAGAGCAGAGAGGCGAGAACAGAAGTAAGTTGATGGATTACTGGAGAACCTGCTTCCCGCAGGGAAGCTCAATCTCCTTTCATGATAATCTGGGTGTGTACATGGGTTCAGCTTTCTCTTAGCCCTTTGCTGCATAATTGTGAAAATTAAGTTAGAGTGTTCATGTGAGTGATGAAACTCAGCAAAAATTAAATTAGAAGTTACATTAGTGTGAAATAAAATGAAAATTTAGGTGTGTGTGTGTTGAAGTTTACATGGGAGTGTTGGTGATGAGTGTGAAATTCATAAAAAGTGCTTGTCCGCTAAGATTGGACTTAAAAAATAAAGAGAGCGAAGAAGTCCGCCGGCGCAGTTAATCCGCACCGCCGAAAGTTCCGCCTCGTCTGAGCCTCACCCAAAGCGGGCGACTATTTGAAGTGATCTGTTAGATTCTGAGCGGGCCAATCCGGGGGCAGCCTATAGGACCCCATACTAGGGGGTGTGTCCTCGAAGAAGGAGATCTGGGCGCCGGGCGAGAACAGAAGAGAGCGCGCGATTTCCAGATCTCGGTATTTATAGCCAACGGGATGTCACGTGATTTTAGGAGGTGGATGGAGATAGTTTTAAAAGTCCCCGGTAGGCGGGTAAACAATTAAAATAATTACATGGTTGTCCTGAAGGACTGGACGTTAAATAATTCAAGAGCTATTACCAATTAAATTATTGGAATTATTACATAGGTAAAGTATATTATATAAAGTAAAGTACATACTTAAAGTATATTTAGGTGTATGTTTTCTTTCATCTGCAAACATAACAAAAACAATCTTAAAGAGATTATAGACCGAAATATATCTGGATACGTAGACCAATCATAACAGAAAGAGATACTAAAACTTCCACATCATGATAACACAATGAATTAGAGCCTCGACAGCTTTAATTTGCACTTGTACCTTTACACGGTAGATCTTGTTGGCGGGACTCGAACACGCAAAACGAGATGTGGCTTGATTTGATTTGATTTTAATTTATATCGCACTGGGAAGCAACACAAGAATTATTGGCGAAACCTCGCAATTGTAATTTTGAACCTGGATCAAGACGACGCTGAGCTAGCATCCCCTCTCTAAACTACCCACCACACCAACAGGAAGGCTTGAGCCTCAATAGATTTAACGTGCATAAGCCCCTATGTATGGCGGGTCTTCAGTGGCATCAGAGCTCGAGCCCACGACTGTACAAATCTAGGCATAAGTTTGTGAGCGTAATCACTAGTTTGGGGAGCATCGTAGTATTTACCAGTAGTGTAATGGAGAACATTTGGGCACACCTGCAAAGTTAGGTTTGGGCCCCAAAGTTGGATTTTACAATGAGTAGGTACTTGACGGTAGTTAGGCTTTAGCCCCCCCCCCCTCCCGCGATGCGGGGGTATACGTTACGTCACTGGTATTTACTTATAATACGAAATTCAAATTCTGTGAGACAAGTTTCTGAAAGTTGTCACAAAAGCCTTCTGGTATGTTAGGAATTCAGAAATCTCCGGTTATTTATCAGTTGTATAGTACACTTTACAAAACTTTCCAGAAATATCTTACAAATTGCTGAAAGTGATGAAAATCTGACCACAAGAAATCGAACAGTCTACAGTACCACAAGAGAAATCGAACTCATGACTCGACAACACCGATCACGAGTTCATGACTATAATAAATTGGACCATCGCCGCCTCATTGGCTGCAGCAACTCTTTTAATTGTATTTATGATTTTCTTTACACCTTTCACTTAAGTCGTGGGTTCGAATCCAACTCTTCCAGAAGACCCATCTTGTAGAGGAGCTGATGCATGTTAAATCTGTTGAGGCTCAACAGCGTGGTGTAGGTACGTGGCGTGGTGTAGAAGTTTAGAGAATAAGTTGCCAGCTCAGGTGTCGTCCTCGTCACTTTACCGAGATTTGGCATTGGGAAATCCTTTGCCAATGGTCGTCGTGTTGCTTCGAGTACGATGTAGGTTAAAATCATACCATTTCCCTTTTCACTTGGCAGTCCTTTTCGAAGGTTTTCTACTCAATTCATGTTGCTCGAAGGTGTTTTGATACCCTGTGACTCGTTAATAATCCAATTTTTAATTAGCTAATGTTCTACCTGATACCATCAACAGGTTATCACAATGCTGAGTGAGTGAATATTTACGTCACATTGTTCACCTACTCGAGAGCTATTGGTGACGGACCTCGTCATTTTGAACCATGGTCAAGTGACGAGGACGATACCTGAGCTGGCACCACCTTCTCCTACCTTCCACACCCCACCAAAGGGAGGACATTTGAGCTTTCGACAGATTTAACGTGCATCGCTCCCCAACACGACGGGTCTTTAGTGGTACTGGACTCGAACTCGTGAGAAGCCAGCCACGATCCGATACATTGACCACTGGACTACCGCGACCACTTGCATATTTCGAAAATAAACTCGAGCAGTTTCAACACCACGCCATCGGTTTTCGAACAAGATATACGTAGGAATTTTTGAACATTGGAAACACGGATGAAACCCCTGTACTTTGATATTCCGCTGAATTATACTGTAAACTCAAAACTTGAAAATGGGGTGAAAATCTTGAGAACAGGATACGAAAGACAACGTATCACTGTAATGCTGCGCGTTACAGCAGACTGCCATAAATTACCTGCGTACTTAATCCGTAACACCAAAATTATTCGCCAAAAATGAAAATTTTCCCCAAGATATTATTTCACGTGCTCAGAAAAACGGTTTGTAACGATTCCCGCCACACACCTGTGAATAGGCATTTTTGTGGATCACCACACGTGCATTTTGCGCTTGCATCTTGGAAGTTATTGCGTGTGGTCCCGCCTTGGATCACCCTGGCAACCTTTGATACCACGAGGGAAACTTTTCCGACTAGCAGGATGTAACTGGAAGCTAAAGAGGCCGGCCGCTGATCCCCAAAGGAGAGGGAGAGAACGAGAGATGGTCCAACAATCTAAAAGAAAACTCCTCCTTCACAAACCACAACATTTGAACTCTAACAATCTTTTAATAGGTTTAATAACTTCCTCCCCTACACGGTGGGTCTCCAGCGGTACTAGGATCGAACTCATGACACTCCGGCCACGAGTCTGTTACCTTGACCACTAGGCTATCGCAACCATCTCACAGTGCTGAAGAATATGAGTTTATAAGAGTAAATGGACAGACACATGTAAAATCCATCTTTGCTGAAAATCTTTACTTTGGAGAGTGATATGGAAGTTTGGAGAATGGGATGTGGTCGCTGTATCCTAGTGGTTTTGTCCACGAATTCCTGCCCGGTGTGCAGAGGGTTCGAGTCCTAGTACCCATGAAGACCCTCAATGTAGAGAGGCTGATGCATGTTAAATCTGCTGAGGCTCAATGTACTCTCGTTGGCGTGGTGGGGTATCTTGGAGAGGGGGTTCCAAGCTTAAGTCTCGCTTTTGTCACTTGATCATGGTTCGAAATTACGAGATCCATCTTGAATAACCCTCGAGCAGCTTAATAGTGTGACGTTATTGCGTGGTCCCACCATGGATCACCCTGGCAACCTTTGATACCACGAGGGAAACTTTTCCCGACTAGCAGGATGTAACTGGAAGCTAAAGAGGCCGGCCGCTGATCCATAAGTACTCATTCTTTCGTAACCGTCAAATCGTCTGGCCTATGATAAACTTCAGAACTTCACAAAATTATGTTTTAAGAATAAAACGTTCATCAAACAATCAATCACTCGGCCTTGCAGAAATCTATATATCGTCTGTTGCATTTTAAATAAAATTCTCACTCGAGGACTTTCACGTGGCTTAGTATGGTTG
>BMAV01006359.1:265981-285034 GCA_019973955.1 Trichonephila inaurata madagascariensis
CGTTGCGATAAGACGTAAGTACCGTTTATATAACTTATATAACGTCGTATACTAAGGAAGGTTAGAAAAATGTATGTCTTGAGAGCCGTTTACTTTTCTTAAAAGAGGGTTCGTATTTTTTCACAATAAAGGCTTTTATTTTCTCGTGATCTCTTAGTTGTCATCACTAATATAAACCAAAATATTTTAGCAACTTTCTACAGCTAATTTACTTCATTAGAATTTCGGACTTTAATTCTTTTGACACGTTTTGGTGCTTAAATATGCTCTTTCTACTGAATAAAATAATAGATTCCCTGTTTCTGTTTTTTCTATCTTCCATCTCCTGCATAAGAGTAGCCGCCCCCCCCAATTATTTTCACTTGCACTCCTCTTCTCTCGTTCACTCACTGGAGTTGAGTTGAAATGGACTGCATGGCAGTAATATTTAAATAAAACTTCACGGGGGAAAAAGGTGTGCATGAAACTTTTACTTAAAAAAAAACACGCACTGAAAAATTTTTTAATTCAAAACTAAACGAATGTCACCGACACGAGCACGATCACCGACTGGAACAGATTGAATTCGAATGAGCATAACGCACCCAAGCTATTCATCCCTATTTAAGTGCTTTATTGTGCCTGTGTAGTGTGTGTGTACAGTGGTGGCCAAAATTGTGGACACTTTTGAAAACTTACATTTGTTAAATTTATATGCTTATCGAAAATGTTACGTTACACAAAAAACGAAGTCTTTTATATGATTTTAAAGAAAACTTAATACTGAATTCAATGGAAAAAACAAAACTCAAATATTTGCTGAGCAAAAAGAGTTATGCTGCAATAACTATCGACATACATTATATACTGATGATAGCAGTGGGTTATTTGTATTCGGTGGGGTAGCCTGTATTTTTTTATTACAGCTTCACATCGGTGTTTCATTGAGCTGAAAATAGTTTTAAGCTCTTCCTTTGTTCTTACATGATGCCAGGAAAAACAATTATAGCCTCAATTAATTCCCTTTTATTTCATGGTTACCTCATTCGGAAAAATTTTTTCAAGCGGTGTCACAAGTTTTCGATAAGATTGAGGTCAGGACAACAATGATATTTAGTCAAGACGCAATGACATCAAATAGGAGTAAATTGGACACCTAGAAAGAGATATGTGACGAGAAAGTGGTCTTTTCTATGTTAAAATTGCAAGACAGGTGGGTGGATCCGTGACTACATCTGGGGTGAGTGAATATTAACGTCGCACTGTTAAGCTACTGGAGGGCCTTTGGCGACAGACCACGCAATTTTGAACCATGGTCAAGTGACGAAGAGGACACCTGAGCCACCCTTTCCTAATTACAGACCACATGAACGGGAGGACGTTTGAGCTCTCGAGAAATTTAACGTGCATCGCTCCCCTACACGGCGGGTCCTCAGCGGTACTAGGCTCAAACTCATGACACACCGACCACGAGTTCGTTACCTTGACTACTAAGCTACCGTTGCCACGACTACATCTGGAGTATGAAAGTTTTCTTTAAGGTGTCAAGAGACAAATTTAATAAAAAGCAAAGCAAGAAAAGGCCGAAAAACTGTTGATGACAGAAGAACTAAACTACTGTGTCTCCAAGATAAAAGAACGTCGTTAACTGTCATCAGAAGTTGTGTGAATGATACTGGGGTTTCGGTCTGTTCAAAAACAATCAGGGGAAGATTAGCAGATGTTAGAGTAAGAGGTAGAATTCCATGAAAGAAGCCTTATCTCAATTTACAGAGCACTACAAAAGACTTAAAAGGGCAAAGGGACACATTAATTGGACAAATGATTAGTGGTCAAGTTTATGGAGCTATGAAACTAAGATATCGTTATTCGGTAGTAATCACCGGAAGTATGAAAGATGTAGAATAGGAGAGATGCCACATCCTGACTACATCCAGGCAACTGTGAAGTACCCACATATTTTTACGATTTGGCCATGCATATCAGTAGATGGTATCGGTGGCCTTCATATCATCGATGAGACACTGAATGACAGAAAATGCATTGACATCATTCTAGAACCCAAACTTCTACCTTCCATCAGGGATGTATTTACCAACAATGCAAGATTCTTCTCCTTACCACACAATAAAGTAATCGAAAGACTGGTATCGTTTGAAGATCATTCAGTCGCTGCCCTGACCAGGAAAGTCCTGACCTCAATGCTATCGAAAACTTGTGGCACCGTTTGAAAACTTGTACGAATGCGGTACCCATGAAATAAAAGGGAACTAATTGAGACTGTTTCCTGGCATCATGTAATAACGGAGGAAGAGCTAAAAACTACACTGCTGGCCACACAAAATGCCACACCAAGAAGGACCAGAGATATCAAAGCGAAACTTAATTGGCAGATAACATGTTGTACAAATATCAAACAATTAAAATTACAGCCTCTTGTGACGTGTGGATGATGACAAAATCAGTAGTTAGTGTAGCCCCCATTGTTGGCTATAACAGCTGCCACACTCCTCGGCAGAGAATCAAAGAGGCTTTGGATGTATCCTTGGGGCACAGCAGTCTCCATGTGGCTTCCACATATTGCCAAAGTTGATCTGGTATAGCAGCGGGTGGTGTATCCTGATCCAGTCATCGTGCAAGTATGGACCACACGTTTTCGATTGGCGAAGGGGATCGGGAGAACAAGAAGGCCAAAGAAGCAATTCAATCTGAAGGGTAAAGATGAACTCTTGAACATTGCGTGCCCCGTGTGGTCACGCATTATCCTGTTGGAATATGGCTGATGACAAGCGCTGAATGTATGGGAGGACCACGGGCTTCTCAGAGATGTAGCGCTGGCAGTTCAGTGCACCTGCAATGCTTACTAGAGGTGTGACAGTGAAATCCAGTACCACACCAAACCATGATACCCGGTGCAAAACCAGTGTGGCAATTCAGCAGCTTCTCACCACGGTGTCTCCAAATTCAAATCCGACCATCGAGATGTTGCAGGCAGAAGCGGGATTCATCAATAAACACAATGTCGTTCAATGTCCGCCGTTAATTGCACCATTGGCGGCGTAAGCGTCTGTGGTTTCCAGTCAAGGGTAAACGAAACAATGAACGCCTTACAGACATTCCATTCTGTTGCGAACGGTACGAAAGGACACCAGATGATGTGTAACAGACTGAATCTGTTGTGCAATGGTTCGTCATGGGGCTGCGTGATCCATCACTGCCATGCACACAATCCGCTTGTCATCACGGACAGTGGTGCAGCGAGGTGGGTGCGATCAGCACCATCGTTTTCTCCTGCATCCAGTGATGACAGATCTGCTTCACAGTTGGTTTCGTCCAACATCTCTGAAGGATAATCTACAATCTCTATAGACTACTATTCTTCCTCGGTCTGATCTCTTTTACAAGGCATAGGTAAACAGCTTTCGCAAAAAAAATCGCACGAAAAAACAATTGCTGTACTTCAAATCGCCAATCTGTTCTCCCCTTATATAACGCTTGCGGGTGGCGCAACGGTCGCCCGTGATGTGCGTTTGCGCTATAATGCTAATGATTTTCATATTTCATAGCCGCCAAAGCATAATGTAAATTTCCCATGTTTTGCATGCTTCCTTCAGTGTGTTGCGCATTTTGTGTAGCCAGCAGTGTATTTTCAGCTCAATGAAACACCGATGTGAAGTTGTAATAAAAATAAAGGCTACCTCACTGCTATCATCAGTACCTAATGTATAGCGATAGTTGTTGCAGCGTAACTGTTTTTGTATGTCAAATACTTGAATTTTGTTTTCTGTATTGAATTCAGTACGGAATTCTCTTTAAAATGATATAAAGGACTTTGCATTTTGTGCAACATAGTATTTTCTATAAGCATAGAAACATAACAATTTTCAAAAGTGTACACAATTTTAGCCACTACTGTAAATGTCATGTTACCCAGTTGCTTTTTTTTGGAATTAAGGAATTCAAAAATTTGCGTAAATTTTGTCCACTAGTGTGGGATATTAAGAAAATTTTTAATTTATGATCTTATTTTCTAATATCTTATTATTTAATAATAATTAATTAAATAATGTATAAATTAAATATATTAAAGTTATAATAAAAATACAGGAGATTAGGTAAAAATAAAAATATTGTAATGCATTAAGTTCGAGAAAAATAGCTTCAAAGACGGCGCAGAGCACCGACAATGAAAGCAAAATTTCGATCTTTGGGAAAATGGAAATATTATGTTGGCTTGCATTTTACGCATTCATTTGTACTTAGTTTTACATTTACCTTACCTAAAACTTCAGGAAAAATGTCACTATAGCCTAATGTGTAACGTCAATACCTGAAAAAATTATTCTATTCTAAGGTTCTTTTTACTGTTACTTAATCAAAGATCTTCTTTATAATGTATAATATTTCTAGTAGCCTTTGAAAAAGACCCTTATATTAGTAACATTACTCACAAACATCAAACGAAATTTTGCTTTGGATTGCTAATAACATGATACATAAGTCAATCCAGGTGTCCAGTTTACTGATAATTCAGAAAGTTAACAAATACATATTCAGTTAAAAGCTCAGTCAAACAGTTAAATTATTTTAGACTTTTTAAAAAAATGTTTTATTTTTATAATTTCGTCATTTAGAGAATTCAGTTTAATATAAAAGTATTCATTTATGCAACTCTATGATAAACATGCTGTATAGATATTTTTACACGGACATAAGTATTCATTGTAGGATAACAATACATTAAAAAAAAATTGCATTTGTAACTGAAAAAAAATATCAAATTTGTATGCTTCTGACAAATATATTTATCTGGAATAAAATTATTTAGAATATGTTGAAAAAGTCAAATGATTTTCCTGATACTCCAATAATTTAAAAGCAAGTGTATCAGTATGTTACACAGAGTACGTATAACAAAATTTTTGCATATTTTACAGTGAGTAGATATACTTCTGATAATAACACGATAAAAATGTAGAGTATTGTATGATCTTTTGACAGAACTTGCAAAATATTTACATAAACGGACTTTGTTATAAATTTAATTAACAATGTATGTTTATTTATTTTATATTTTAAAATTAAAATCTGAATTTCAAAAGATAGGTCCAAGTTTAAAAAAAAACCAGTTCTCTTAAAACTGCATTTTCCATCACCAGATACCATTTAATTAAAACTACTTTTCTGTTAATTCTATAAATCCTCACACAATCTAATTATGTCAATTTCTGGTTTTCCTTCTTTGTTAATAAATTCTACTATAAATCAATGGATTTTTGCATTATGAGAAAGTTAACTCGTAACTTGAACAATGTTAATACTAAATTTTATACAGGAAGTGAAATAACTGTGTGCTAAAACTAACTACTTTTTCAAAAGACATGTTGGAAAATATACTGTTTGTTCTTTCTGATATGTTCTTTCATATACTTTCAAATGTCATTTGCCTTTTGGGAACAATTTTAAAATAACAAATGTATAAATATACAGTATTCATTATAGATTATGCTACTTAAAACAACTGAAATCTAGCACATTGATATTGTTAAAACTGGATTGTCCCTCATTTAATTTTGCATTTGAAAATGCAGATATTTTGAGTGTTTTTCCATGTAGACTGCACCTTTGCCCTTCAACATATAATGAAGCTGAATAATTTTTTTTTTTTTTTAAATACACATTATTTGAAATTCTACACTATTAAAAAATAATATCCTCAAAACCAATTTCAGGTGGAAATTTTGTGCTGGATTGCATAATTAAAAACATTGGATGAGTCTGAAAACTCAAAGCAAATTCTAGCCTTTCATAGCATTGTGAACTGAACATTAGATCTATTTGTATAATACTGAACTCAGTGTTCGCAACAGCCCATGAGGGCCAAGGCCTACTGTGCCTATTTCAGTTTATGTGACCTTAGGTGCTAGGGTGCATGAGCAGATATTTCGGTTAAGTGGTCAGTTTGACACGAAACCCCCAGTGTTCAATTCCCAAGTAAGCTTGGTACTCATTTATCGACCCATAGAAGGGATGAAAGGCTGAGTTGACCTTGCCCAGCCCGGGATTTCAACCCTGGACCAGTGGCGTGAAAGTACAAAACACAAAATAATGAACATAACTTGTACACTGCTTGATCAAATCTGTGTGGCTCTAGTAAAAAAATAAAACTCAACAACTAATCAAATACACTATGTATGTAACATTATTAAAAATTGTAAGCTTACAAAAAGGAATTAAAGAAGTAATAAATTTGAGATATAACTACTATGATTTTTTTTTCTCTCTCTCTCTCTCAATCGAATAGTATACTTTATTACTCTGCAATTTAAATGTATGTATTATGGAATTCTGTATTACTTTGATCTGTGAAAAACTACTACCCATAAAATGAATCAATTTTAAATATCATCATTTCTAAGATTTATATAACCTACAAAACACAGACTGAGTAATTAATTACACAAACAAATGATATTTTTATCCAAATTATGATTAATTACTGAGTTATTATATATATAATGATTATAACCTACATATAATAATTACTGAGTAATTGCTAGATATAATGATTAATTATTGAGTAAAATTAATTACACAAAGTATTTATATTTTTTTTTACACAAGGTCCCAAATTTTACCAAAATCTGATGAATGAAATAATTAATTTGAAATATTTTTTTAGATTTGGAATTTTTCTACTAAATAATATGTATGAATTAATTAGTGATTAATTTAAAAAATATAATACAAAAATACATAATCAGCAAAAACAAGAAATCATATCCTTGTAATCTTTACAGCACACAAAATAATAAACACACAATAACAGTATTTTATCCCAAATTTGCTGCGTATATAAATAATTTATTATATAATTTACAAAGCAAAATAAATGAAATAATGGATTTGAAATATTCATCAAATGTATCTAATTGTTTTAACTACATAATGTAAACAAACAAACAATCGAACACATTCAATCCTTTATTTGTTTAAATAATTTAAACTAGATCATAACTAATAAAAATAGAACAATAAATCTAATTTATAAAGAAGTATAATGACATGAAACTTCCTTAATCACAGAATAGCTAAGCTACATATAATTAAGAGTATTTTGCTCAAATTATTAAAAATATAAAATATGATAGGAGAAATACAGAATTATACAGATTAAGCAAAATTTTGAACTAAATGGAATACATAAATTTTTTAGTACTCTAAATGCAAATTTATGCTATTTTATACACAGCAAATGAGTTCAAAATCAGATACATCTGTTATTTTTAATCTAACAAGGACAAATTTTACTAAGCTCACAAAATAACACAATATTACATTGAAAACTTGAAAGTCTATAAAATATGTGTAATATGATTCAAGATACTAGAGTCAAACTGATAAAATATAAATAAATTTACAAGCAATTTAAAGCATTGTTCTTATTTCAGAATGCATCTAAATCAGCACAAAAATAAACTAATTATTGCTGGCATTCATTAATACAAAAGATGAGTTACAGATGTAAATGTATGAAAAAAAAATCCTGATTATAATATATATCAGTGATTCCCAAAGTGGTCTATATAGACCCCCAAGGGTCTATGACGACCTGTAAGGGGTCCACGCTGGTGAAAAAATAATTTGGGGGTCCATGAGGTGTAAATGGGGTCTATGATAGTGGCTCTGATTAAACCAGGTTGTGACTTTAATCTTTAAAAAAAAAATTGATCTAATGTAAACCAAATTTAACCAATTTATTTATTTATCTTAGTGAGGTTAGTTTGTGGTTACTAGGTGACATCATAAATTTTATTAAGGCAAGGACAATTTCAGCATTTCTTTCCAGAATGAATTAAAAGAAATGTAATATTGGACGTTGCTAAATTTCTGAATTTGTCACAGACAATCAATCAGGACACATTTTAGCATTTAAACAACTTTTAAATTCCCTATACTCAAATTTCGAAACAAAGTTTGAGATTGGTTTTTTTCATAGTAATACCACAGTAGATGATGGACTCGTATAGTCACATTACAACCTGACTAGATTGATATTAAATGTTGAAAATTTGACATTGAAGCACCAGATTCATCCATTTCATTAAAAGCATTTGCTTGTTTTTCAGTTATTTTGTCTATTAATTTAATTTAAATCATTAACATGTGCTTTTAAAGTTTTAGATGCTGTACACTACAGCTAGAAATTTAATTCTTTTAAAGTAAGTAGTACCAGCTGTCAAAAAGGAATTTAAGTTGATAAATTTGCAAAAATTCAATATTAGGTAAGTAGGGGTCTACCCGAAACAAAAAAACACGGCAAGAGGTCCACGAGACAAAAAAGTTTGGGAATCTCTGATATATATGAAGAAAAAAGATCAAGAAATAGAACGTGATTTGTGTATGAATGGTAAGTACTTTGACAACTCACTGAAACTTGCATAAATGGCAAAAATTCTGTAAGGGATAAGTAGAAAATATTACAATCTTTTTTCAACATAATTATTGTTTAAAAAAATGTAAAAAATATTGAATTTCAACTATTCAGAATATTCCTTATACATGCATGCAGTTAAAAAAAAAAGATTTTAAGTGTGAAATACTTAGTTGAATTTTGATGATTTTCCATAGATCAACATCAGACAGAAAAGAAAGTTGCTCATCTAGTCTTGCTTTATTGTTGTATACAAAGTAGAACTCATCCATAGCACACCATATTGCTATAACAAATGGTTACTAATTCCAAATTTTACCTTCTGTGATCAAAGTGAGTTGCAATCAACACCATCTATAGTGAAAAGGAAGCTCTTCAAATATAAAATGTTATTCATGAAATTCAATTTTCTGGAGATTATTTGAAACATTACACCACTTCCAAGATGTTTTGCATCTATGACCTTCCACCAATGAGTTGAGTTTGGGAACTATTCCATAAATGGAATCTGATCTTATGTCTGGTAATAAAAAATACTATCAGATGTAAAATGTGTTGGTTGATGGATTTATTTATTAATGTTGCACAATTAGACATGAGCAATAAAATGCATTGGGGATAAAGGAAACAAAGAAGTTTTTTGGTGTAATTAATTAAATTTTAAGTTAAGACAGATTACTTTTTTTTATTGAAAACCTTGCCTTATATAAGTGTATTAGAACATATTTTGCATTAAATTATCAGTACACTTTCAGAGATGGGTTTTTAAAATTACTGAAACTTTGTCTTTAATTGCATATTTTACAAGGTTGAAAAGGTGTTGCATTACATTTTCCCCCCCATCAAGTTGACAATTTACACACACACGAAAAGTAAGAATTGTCTTTTTGTAAAACATAACTTAAAATAAAGAAAAATATTGGCATTTCTTAAGCTGAAAATTGCAGATAATTACTTTATCTAGGAAATGAATTAATATTTTGATACTATTGCCTTTAACGGTAGGATAACAATAGTTCAAGTGGTGAAACTTTCTTTAAATTTAATTTTTATTTTAGATAATTAAAAAAAAAAATCTAATTGATCTAATATCTTAAAAAAGCATACTTCCTTGCCTGAATAGAAATACGAAAAACATAGAGCTAATGTTTCAAACTAATTGAAATACAAAATTTTTAAATATGTTTGCATTAACACAAAAAGTAAAAACACTTTCTCTCAAAGCATACTGGTTATGCAAACGCATTTAATATTTGATGAACAATAAAAAAAAATAAGAATAACAATTAGATGCTACTTCATTGCAAGCTTAATTACCTAAATTGCCATTCAGAGCAATTCCATAAAAGTTTTTCACTTTGTTTATAAAATTTTTAGTTAATTTCCTTTTACTGATAAATCTTTGGATTATTTTAATTTTCTTAGATGTGAACTTATCCTTTATACATGATCAATACACTCCATTCTAAACCACTGTTTCTATCATGTGGCTCCTTTAAATTCATAAAAACTTTGGAGTCATTGTTCCTTTAATATTCCTTTTACTAAAGTTCAGTTTTTTTTAGATTGAGAAATATTCTTTACACTACAACATATTACTTCTTTATTAACATTGCACTCTGAAGTCACACAAGGACTGTTAAACACAGACCTTGCAATTTTAAACCATTGTAAAATAATGAGGATGACACTTGAACCCACTTTACCAACATCCACAATATGAACTTCGACAGGTAAAATTTACTTTAGCCTCCCTACAAGTGGATTCTCAACAGCACCACAGGGCTTAAGCCTTTGATTATTTTTCTTTCTCTTGATTGAATCTTTGCTGAATTCAAGTTCATAATTATAACCACTAGGACACGACAGCCACCATTGATCTTTGAAGAATTTCCTGTTCATATAATATTACAACAGCTACAACTTCATCTTTAAAAAAAGATAAAAAACGAAGTTTAGTTCCTTTCAATTAGCCAAGCACAAATCTTGCGTAGTGGACACTTTTGACAACAATATATACACAAATAAAAGCTACTTACTGTTAATTGTAAGAAATATTACTGAAAACCTCACAGAGACCAATGGAATGCAACAGTGGATGTTTTATAAGTGTCGGATAACAACATTTGGCAATTTATCACCCAAGATAGCTAACCACAGATGTATAGGATCTAAAATTTAAACTAATTCTTAAAGACAAAAAATTGAGATTTAATACAAAACGAAAAGTAAAAAATTTATAGTTTGATGAAAATTAATGTACTCTAGAAAGTACTAGTACCTTAAACATGATACATTCAAATAGTCCAAATTTTAAGCAAATGAGTAGTACATGAAGACCACATAATGAGAGTTTGAAATTTTGTTTAGTATCTATAGTAATAAATATAGTATTTATATTTGTGGCAAATTGATGGATATTTTTAAGAGAATTATGTTTAATAAACATTTTAGGACAAAAGTTATACAAGAATTTATAATTCTATGTATTAAAAGTTTTCTACAGAAATATTTTTTTTAAATTTTGAGACTTCATTTTCAAAGTAATAGTATACACTGTTAGTAAGTCACATAATAATATCAGTGTTTCAGTCATCCAATTTTAATTTCATTTCATTTATCAAAAAAAAAAAAAAATAAAAAAAATAACCTTCAGAAGAGTGAGATAGGAAAACAAAAGTAATGCAACTGTGTAAAAATGGTATTTGTATCAAGTCATAAAATATAAAAAGAACTCTTGTTCAGCAAATTAAAAACATACCATTCAAAAAAAAGTCTGTATTTCATAAATTTAAATATATATCTTTTTTCCAAGAATGTATTTATGCCTGTCAATTTTACTAGGAATTAAGGAAAATAGCTCATAAATTCCACAAATGTGCAGTTATTCCTTTTGGTGGATAAGCAAGTGACGTGCCAAGTTACCATTTCGATTGAAAGCCTTCTTACATATATCACAAACAAATGGTTTTTCATTGGTATGAATAATCAAATGTTTCATTAAAGCACCACTTTCAGCAAATACTTTCTTGCAAACTTCACAAGCATAAGTTTTTTTGCTGGTATGAATACGCATATGGCTTTTTAGAGTATTACTCGCAGAGAATGCTTCCTCACATATTTTACAAACATACGGTTTTTCTTTGGTATGAGTACGCAAATGTTTTTTCAAAGAGTAAGACATAGAAAAAGTTTTCAAGCAAGTTTCACACTCATAAGGTTTTTCTTTGGTATGAGTACGCAAATGTACTTTTAAAGAACCATATATAGAGAATGCTTTCCTGCAAATTTCACAAACATAAGGTTTTTCATTATTATGAATACGCATATGCACTTTTAAAGTACTCTTTTGAGAAAAATTTCTATTGCAAATTTCACAAACGTAAGGTTTTTCATTATTATGAATACGCAAATGCACTTTTAAAGTAAACTTTTGAGAAAAACCTTTCTTGCAAATTTCACAAACAAAAGGCTTTTCTTTAGTATGGACAAGTAAATGATTTTTTAAAATAATCATTTGAGAAAAAGCCTTCTGACAAATTTCACAAACATAAGGCTTTTCATTGGAATGAATACGCATATGCTGCTTTAAATTACAACTTTGCGAGAAAGATTTTTTACAAATCTCACAAATATGAGGATTTTCGCTTTCATGAATCTGCATATGATATTTCAAAGAACTGGATTTAGAAAATGCTTCCTCACATATTTCGCAAACATATGGTTTTTCGTCGGTGTGAATTCGCAAATGCATTTTGAAAGTACTATTCTCAGAAAAGCACTTTTTACAAAAACTACATACATAAGGCTTCTCTTTTGTGTATGCACGTAAATGCCTTTTGAAATTGCCACGATGAGTAAAGGCTTTCTTACAAACATGACAGGAATATGGCTTCTCTTTTGTATGAGTACGTAAATGAATATTTAAATTGGATTTTTCCCAAAATGATTTGCAGCAAATTTCACAATAGAGCAATTTTGTATCTGTGTGAATGCGCTGATGTCGTTTCAAATTATGTATCCACATGAAGGATTTGTTGCATACATTGCAGATGTGTAGCTTTTTTTCTGATTGAGCTCTGGAATGCATCTTGTTGATTTTTAAAAACTTCCTACTCGTTTTAAAAGTGTGGTTTTACCTATACCGGGGAAAACTCATTCCTGAATGATTAACTGAAAATAAAGTATAAAATGACTATATTTATAGAATACCGTAAATGGAAAGTTTATTGCATCATCATTTTAAAGTTATGGTGGATTGATCGATGAGTTTGTAAAGGATGTAGAGCAACACACAGGCTATTGTTCTTCTTAATAAAATGACTACAATAATCTAATATAATGACTACCATACAATACTTCATCACCTACAATCAAGCTACATATGTTTTTTGAAAAACACGTTGATTGATTGATTGAAAGGTGAATAGTTATAAAAGCAAAAAAGCGTACCTCTCAATCGATAAATATCGAAGAGTATCATGTTTTGGATAAAGGTTCTAAATACGGTTTTAAAAGTTCTCAAAAAGTAATTTTGCAAAATGAATCTATTTTAAGTCTATTCCAAAGCTAATTCCAACCAATGCCGTATTTTTCACAGGTCCATCTGGGGGCTAGACGAGTGGCCATGAAATTGAACCATGGTGTTCAATCCACACTCTGGAAGTGTTGTTGTTGTTCCTAATGCCACCTGTATGACGATGTCAGATCGGGGCCCATGAAATTCATCGCCGCTAAGGGCTAGATGTATGCCTTTTATTAGCCGTAGCTTTGAGCATAATACAGGTGACAGTAGGTTTTGGATAGGTTCCATCCCAATTTTGAGGGAGAACACTCTAGGGAGGGGTCAGGAACCTCCCATCTCTTCCCCTTTCACCAACCTGACGAGAGAACTTGCGGTTCTACGGCTATTTAAGGGGGACTGCCAAATGTACTGAAATGGTTAGGGTACTTTAGTCAACGAAATCACATTATTCAGGCGTAAAATTTTTGCTGAGAATGTAAATTACCCCATATAAATCCGCCTTGAATTGTAGAAATGTCAGAAATAGTCTACAAAATTTTTAAATTACAAAAAAAACATAATCCTGTTCCAGAATTTTTTTCGCCATATTTGGCAAGCTTTATAAAAAGTCAGCAGATGGCGCCACGTGCATGCAATCTAAGTATAAAAGTTTTAAAAAGTTACTTTGGGAAAAAAATTTACTTGATAAACTGCTTAAATATACATTAATAATACTGGTTTTTATGAAAAGAACTTTTTGTTTTACACGAATAATGGCTTTAATCACTTCAGAAACACTAATTCTGCTTTTTTACATAAAAAATGGGGGTTGGGAAAATAAAGTAACCCCTAAACCATACGTCAAGTAACCACTCCCCATAAACCCACCCCCTTCAAAAAAGGCAACGATCAAGGGGCCCTTTGGAGAACAGGTGACTGTTATTTTTTTGCTAAAATTTTTTGGAAACGGGGGGAAGAATTACTTGCACATGTCAGCTGTGGAAGGGGGAAAAGGGGGGGGACCCCTTTTTTTTAGCACTGATAGGGGGTTTTTATTCCGAAAAAAGGGGTTTCAATCTTTTCTATACCACAAAACCCCCAAGAACAGGGGGCCCAACCCTTTTTTGGGACGGGGTAGCACAATTTGATAAAAAAATTTTTAAGGGCCGCTTCTAACATTCCCATAAAAACAAATATGGAAAAGTAAAAAGAATGTTACTTATAGGCTTATTGTGGTTTTTTTTACGCAAATAGCACTTTTTTTAAATGAAAAGAAATTTAAAAATAAGATGAAGTGCAAATTTAGGTTTTATTGTTAAAAAAATTTTTTACAGGTTAAATTCAGTTGTTGGGGTACAAAAAAAAAAATGAGTAACTTAAAAATGTTTAATTTTAAAAATTATTAAACAGTTAGTATTTACTTAATGTGGCTTTTGAATTATTCTTTTTTTACCAAGTCTTTTTTTATTAGATTAATTTTTTGCAGATGCTAACAAAATTAGATTATTATAGGTGCACATCAGCTAGTTATATGAGTAATTTTTATTTTATTATGTTCATAGCAAAAAACCATTTATTCACAAAAACATTTTTGATCCAAATTTTGAGATTTTTTGTCTGAGAAAAACCCCTTTATTCAAAAAAAATTTAGAAATTATTTATGATCATGTATTCAAATTTCTTTTTAATTTTTCCGTATGTCTTTGCGTGCCCTTGTTACAACCGACCTGCCACGGGTTGGCCACCACTGCCCTAGAACCAGGTTTTTTAAAAAACCCCTAGAATAAGAAAGTTTTTTTGTCGAACCCTTTTCCCTACACACAAACCCCTTTTTTTAAGGAAATTAAAAAAAGTATTGCATCGATTAAAAAAAATTTTAAAAACTATTTTTTAATATAATTTACTAATTAAAAATATTAATTTGGATCCAGGTTTCACCCACCCATGCATTATGTTTAGTAACTAGAATGTGTTCTTGTTTTTTTCAAAAAAACCGGGGGCCCCCAAGCCCACTAAAATTTAACTGCAATCGCATTACATATTCTAAGCTTAATTTATTTTTATACTTTGTTTTGAAAACCACTTTCCAAGAAATATTTTTCACTTATACACATTGTTCTGAATGGCTTTAAAATGTTTAGGGGAATAGTGGGTATTTTGTATAAATTTTGGGGCAAAAAAAAATTTAGGAGCTTTTCTTGCTTAATTTAGAGTTTGACATCAAATCTGTTGATAGATCGATAAGTCGTTACCTCTTCCTTTTGTGGTGTTTTTCAACAAATGGGGCCCCCAGCCGAGTGGTATAGGTATCGACCGGGTTTTGCCTTGTCACGTGTTCGAGCCCAGTACCACTAAAGACCCGCCGCGTGGGGCAGGGGGATGCACGTTAAATCTGTCGAGAGCCGAAACGCCCCTCCCGTTGGTGTGGTGGGTAGTTAAGAGGGGGGTGTTGCTCAGGTGTCGCCCACGCCACTTGACCATGGTTCAAAATTACGTGGTCCGTCGCCAAAACCCCCGTGTGATGAACAGTGCGACGTTAATTTTCCCCAATAAATTTCCCCCAACAAATGTCAAAAGGTACATTTTCCTTTGGGAAAACTATTTATTTTTTGGCCATTGTATCCCAAACGAGTATAAAATTATCTCGTAAAACCCCGGGAATAAAAAAAGGGAAAAATTTTTAAAACCCATTACGAATATATAAAAAATAAAACACATTTTTTTAAATATTTTTTATTAAAAAAAATTTTAAAAAAGTATTACCAAAAAAAAGGGTTTGGAAAAATAAAATTTTCATTTTAATGACGGGGAAGAGTTTTAAATTCTTGTGAGGACAAAAACCCCCATGGGAAAAAACGTAAAATCCTTTTTTGCATACACATTAATATTTTTTTTTTTTTCGATTTATTTATTGTGACTGTGGAACCCTGGGATGTATCGTGGAACTCCGCGGTTCCGGGAAAACAGTTTGAAGACCCCCGCTGTAAGGTGTACTTTCTTAGTGGGTGAAAAACCCGGGAAATTGTGTCATTTTATGTTTAACGTTGCTCTCAAAGCCCCGATCACAAAACCCCTGGGAAATTTTGGAACCCCCGGTCAAGTAACGAGGGGGGACACCTGAGGGTACCCCCTTTTCCCAACTACCACATCAGCGGGAGGAATGGCCCCATCTACACGGCGTGTTTTTTGGGGCAACAGGACTCGAGCCCACGACACTCCAAAACCACGAGCTCGTGACCATAACCACTAAGTTTACCCGGGGCCCCCAGGGAAAAAAGGGAAAAAAAAACTCTTTGTGAAAAGGTTAAGGGGGAAATTTGGGAAATTTGATTTTAATTGTCGGTATTTACAAAAAAGGGTAGCAATATCGAACGGAAATATAAAGGGTGTAAGACAGTGGCGTATTTACACCCCGCCGTGTGGGGGAAATCTTTTAGGCGGCCCAAAGCCAGACTGACGCCATTAACGTGAATTTCACAAAACTAGTTTACATTTTTTTTAAACCAATTTTTAAGCGATTTTAAAAGGGGCTTTAAAATCATTCAAAAAACAAAAATTTGACGCTTATTAGATATCTTGACCCAATAACCAAAACAAAAAAAATTTTATATAATTGGCTGTAATCCCCCACGAAAGAGATACCTTTTTTTTTGTGGGTTTTTTTTTAAACCTAAATTACTAACAGATAAAAAGAAAGTCAGACGGAAAATTGGGTAAAAAAGCTGAAAAATAAAAAAAAACCTGTTTTTTTGTATACTTTTATGTTAGTGGTAGTGAGAAAAAAACATGTTACTTTTTCTGAAGTAGAAAAGAAAATTTTTTGGCGTCTTTAGTTTCCCCCCCAAGTATTTCACTTTCATTTTTGCGAACCCGTAAATAACGTACATCTGTTATGGGTTTCTTCATGAAAATAGGGATTGATACTCTTGAAAAAAGCATAGAGAGATTTTAAAATTATATGGCTAGGATTTAGGGTTTTGAAAACCCCTATGCCCACAGAAATTTCCGTAATTTTTAGAGTACCCCCCAAATAAAGCATAATGAGAAATGTTTCACAAAAAATTTTTTAGGGGCATATATATTTTTACATTCAATGCACTTCAATATATTCAATATAGGGGGTGTTCCTTTCGCTGTTTAAAAAAATTTTATCCCCACTTCTTTTTGATTTTTAGGGAAAATTTTTTGTAAAGGAATTAATTTTTTTCTGGTTCTTATACCGTTATTTTTGTTAATAAGACAAGAAGAAACGCGGGCCCCAAAATGAAAATGGAGTTAAAAAAAAAAATTTTAGTTTCTCAAAAAAGAAAAAAATTTTTAAAAGGGAAAAAGGTTTAAAATTAATAGCAACATGAAAAAAATTGGGTAACTTTTTTAAAATCCGCAAGTTCACCCTCTTGTGCAAATGCTAATAGTAGTAATGCCAGGGGAAATTGATGAACAAAACCCGGGAAAAAAAATTAATCCACAAGAAAAAAACAGTTTTCGGGAATTTTAACTATAATAAGGATAATTATTTTAAAAAAAAAGGAGTCAGAAAATGAAAACGAAGAAACAAAATTGATTAGGAAAAAGATTTTCCAAAATTTTGTATACGCCCCCTAGATGCAGATTTAAGGGAACATATTTTAAAAAAATTTGGGGCCCCTACCAACCAGAAGGTAATTTCCAAAACATGCCAAGGGAAGGAGCTTTTCATCATCTTTTTAGTTTCCCTATCCAAGGCAGGACAAAAGATCCAAAGGAAATGGCTGGCTATTCAACATGACTTCATGTTGCTTACCGTCAGGTAAAGTCGGCTTTTTGCTGATGGAAAAAAAATATGGGTTTTTTAAAAAACCCGGTGTAAAAGGTGTGAATGGCTGGCAAGGAATATAAAAAAAAATAAAAAAAAAAAAGAACATGAAAATTTATAATTCATATCCGAGCATGTCGCACAATTACTCTGGAAACAAAAAAAAAACGGTGGATTCAAATTTTTGAAATGCAATTTAAAGAAGAAGTTAATAAGGTTAGCCAAATCTTACAAAGAATCATAGACGTTACAATGACTTTTAAAACAAGGTGCAAATTTTCCTTTTGGGGACATCGAGAAACTCGAGATTTTGATTCAAAGGGGAAATTTTTTAAATATAATAGACCCTTACAAAAATGACCCCCCTTTTTCAATGTTCATTTTTTCAGAAAAAAAATTCCCGAAATATCTTAGCCCAAAAATTTAAAATGAACTTATTGCTATTATAGGCTCTAGAATAAAAAAAAAATATTGTTAAAAATATAAGGGAAAAGTTCTTTTTTTCTATTATTCCCGGGCACGACAGGATATTTTAAAAAAAAAGACAAATTAAGATTATAATAAGGTATGTAAAAACCGATGTTACTGATAATAATGAGCCAGATAATATCAGAATTAACGAAAAGTTCTTAGGGTTTTTTTGAGGCGGCAAATTAGACTGCAAAAAATCTGGGAAAATGACATTAATTTGGCGAAGTGTCGAGAACAAGGATATGATGGGACAGCTAACATGAGGGGGCGTATGGGGATTACAAAAAATACCGTTTTTTCGAGACCGTTATGAATAGGTCTTATGGAAATCGACCCCGAAGAGAATACGAGGCATTGATAAAAAAAACTTTTTTAAAATTTTAAACTATAACTTTTAAACTTTTTGATTGCTAATTCATAAAAAAACACATAATTTCTCACACAGCTATGAACATTTCACAAAAATGTATTTAGTAAGTGAAAAATTTTTCAACGCGAGGGCTACAAAAAACAAAATATAAAAAAGAATTAAATCCGAATATGAAATGCTACTGCAGATAATTTTAAATTTTTCATATGCGCCAACAGTTTGTGTAAAAAATTTTAAAAACTTATCAGTTACTAAATGTAATACATGCGTTGGTAAATTGATCAAAAAATTTAAAATTATCAATGAGTAAAAAAACATTAAATTTACATCATGGGAAAAATTTTTAAAAAAAAATAAAAATACTTTTTTTAAAATTTTCCTTTTTCATATAATATCAAAAAAATGTTTATTTTATATACCCTTTTAAAATTATTTTTTAAAATATATTCTTTTTAAGTGTGGAATGGGGTTCCCCCAAAAAATTTTTGTTTTCAACTTTC
>BMAV01006360.1:0-15968 GCA_019973955.1 Trichonephila inaurata madagascariensis
GAGGGGCTGGTTCCGCGGGAACACAGTTTGAAGACCACTGTTGGGGTTTTACTTTCTTGGGGGGAAAAAAATCCAATTGCATTTGATGTTTAACGTTGTCTACAAAGCAACGATCACAAAATTTATTTAACCCGGTCAAGTAACGAGGGGGAACCTGAGTGGACCCCTTTTTCCTAACTACCACTGCGGGGGGAATGGCCCTCACCCCATGTCTTTAGTGGAAACAGGACTCGACCCCACGACACCCGGCCAGAGCTCGTGACCATAACCCAAACAAGTTACCAGGCCACCGGGAATAAAAAAAAGCCTGTAAAAAAGGTTTAAAAGGGGTTTAAATTAGATTTGAATTGCGGTATGTGCGGGTAGCAATATGAAACGGAAATATGGGGTAAGACAGTGGCGTAAGTACACCCCCGCACGGGGGGGCAATTTTCTAGGCGCCCCAAACGACGACGCCATTAACGTAGTTTTCCAAAACTAGTTTTTACTTTTTTTTAATCCAATTTTAAGCGATTTTCAAATTGGCGATCAAAATCATTCAAAATCAAAACTTTGATCGCTTTTAGATATCTTAGACCCAGTAACCAAATCAAAAGAACATTTTAATTTGCTGTAACCCCGCGACGAAAGAGATACTTTTCTTTAGTGGTGTGACGTCTTCGATTGGGGTGAACCCAACCCTATCAATTCATCTGAAGTCACCCCTATTCACCCCCCAAACAGATGGGGATACAAGTGCGGGGGCCCGGGGGTCTTGTTTGTTGCTCCCCGGAAAAGCGGGGACTTTCGGTCGAATTTGCAATGGCAAAAGAATGCCGGTGACAAAAGGCATTCCTGTATGAAAGTCTTGAATAGGTAAGCCTGTTGCGTCGTTGCATAGAAATAGGGCGGGGCCCCGGTAGATGAATGGATGAGAGTTATGGCACCCTTTGGATTAGACGGACGGGAAGTGTTTGTGTTTGCCGCCAAATGGGAGACGAAAGGGGCCCCGGGGACGAGGGGACCTTTTGCCCTCCCGGGGAAGCGAGGGCAGACTTTTTTTTTTGACCTGCCAATGGGGGAAAACGGGGGGCGTATGGTGGACCCCCCCTGGTGAAAAAAAGGGGAATTTTGGAGAAGAAAAACGGGGAGGAAAAAAAAAAAAAGGAGATTTAAAAAGACTTGAACGAACGGAGAGAAGAAGCTGGACATAGAGCCCGGGGAGGAGACGGGGAGCCCTGAGGGAAAAAAGAGAGCCATGGAGTAAACTGGCCCCCGGAAAAGAAAGGGGGATTGTCGAGTCCTTGGGAATAAGGTTTGACCCGAGTAAAAAAAGACTGTCCGCCCGGTTTTGGGCCTATTTAATGAACATTTTAATAACTTATGAAGCTATTAAATACTGTTTAAATTTTAAAATAGGCTGTAAAAATTTTTTGGTATAACATGACGACGTTCAGTATGTATATATATATATATATATATATTTTTAAAATTTTAGGGTGGGATCCGGCTTTAAAAAATAGATGCCCGAACCCTTTGTTTTTTGGAAGATAGAGAAAGAAGGCCAGCCGTTTTGAATGTGATGAGAAAATTTTTAATGCCCGCCTGTTTTTGGGAGCCGACTTCGAGAGGTTTCTTTTCCCGCTAGTGATGAAGTGTGCCCGCTTGATTTTTGAATTTTCCCGCTATGGGTGTTTTCCCGGGAACCCCCGCTGTGAAAAGGCCGGGATAGAAGTTTTCCCCTGTTCCTGCCTGATGAATCAACGAGGATTTAAAGGACCTGTTTCCCCGTGTGTTTTGGGGGATTTTTCAAGAGCCCCTAGGGTTAAGAAGTCACGAGTTCCTGTCTGTTTGTGATGAGTGGGGTTTTTTAAGAAGTGATTTGTTTTAAAGAGATTTCCTGAGTTTTCCCTATGTCTACGTCTAAAATTTTTAAAGGTACGTCTTTTCTTTGAGATTATTTGGGACAGCAACTGGTTTTTTTTTTTTGTATGTAAAATGTTGAGATAAGGAATATAAAAGACTAGGTAAATTTAGTAAACAAAAGGACTAGAAAGTTTTTTTGAGTTTTGTATGAAGTGTATAAATGTGGATATTGGTATTTTGTTTGAGTTGAAAAGTTGTATATAGTAGTTATACTTTTTGTTTGGCAAGTAATTGTGTAGGGAATTGTTGTAGTCTTAGATTTGTGAAATTAATATACATAGTTATACTTGTTGTGTTGGTACAATATTTTTGGGGATATTGTTGAGGTTATAGATTTAAAGATTAGTATACAGAGTTATATTTGTAGCGTTTGAGGTACAGGGGGAGTAAGTTATTGTGTTGGTTTTAGATTTGCGCACATTTGTAAAATATAGTTAAGTCTAGGTCTGGTATTGTTAGTTTCCCTTTGAGTCTGTGTATTTTTTTGTAACGATTAAGTTTAGATTCGGTTTTGTGTGTATTAGAGTATCATGGCGTTTCTGTTAAGAAAAAAAAAAAGACGTAATGTTAGAAGTTGGAAAAATTAGGGTAGAAGTTGTATTATTTTTACCTAAGATGGAAATTAATAAGAGAATTTGTCAAAGTAAATACTATATGATGAAGAGCAAATATTTGTTAGAGGGTTTTTTGGATGAAAGACGGAAATTAAGGAATTGAGGAGCGTGACTATCTAGGAATTTGAGTTAGAAAGCCCAAGAGTAAACACAAAAAAGTTAAACGAAAATGAATTGAAGTCGGGGAATGGATTAACAATCTCGCAAATGTTTATTGTTTGCGAAAGCGTACCGCAAAATTTTTAGTGAACCGGGTTAATAAGTGTAGGCCGTTTTTAAAAGGTTGTTAAAAAAGGGGAGAACGCCATGTCTGGTGATTTTGAAAATGAAATTGCCCCCCCAGTGAGGGGACAACTTTTTCCCCCCTTCTGAAGAAGAGGGATAGGAACAAAAAAAGAATAGAAAATTTATGGTTAAAAAAAGGGAAAAAACAAGGGGATAAAATTTGGGCATTGTGTAAAGGGAACGCGGCCGTTTGCAGGTGAAAAAAGTGTCAATGAAATGTTTTTTGTGCGAAGGGGTAAAAAACTGATGAAATAGAGGATTCTTTAGAATTAACAAGATAGGGGAAAGTGAACCCCCGAAATTTTGAGTTGTGAAAAGGGGAAAGCGAGAAAAAGAAGATCCGGGATGACGTTAACGGTGGTGAAAGCAGTTAACATGAATCGTGAAGGGTTTCGGGAAACATATAATGGCTAAGATAGCAGGGTTAAATGAGGAAAAAAAAACACGTGTAAAGCTGATGTGTGGGGGGTTTGAGAGGTGAGTTAACAATGCGTTTCCTCTCAAAAACCAAAAGAGATTGATGGGAAAAGTTTAGAGACGGATAATAGGTCTAGCTTTAGTTCAGAATTTAATTTCAGATGATTTACCAAAAAAAGAGATCGCAGTACCAACGTCTTAATTTAGTAAAATTTTACCGTAGGAAGCCGGATTTGGGGAAAATTTTGGGTTTGAATAATATGGGGGAATAGTGAAAAAATTCCCAAATTTCTATTCGGTGTTTTATGGTTTTAACCCGGGGGTTTTTAAGGAAACAACTGTATTCTAAAATTTCCGCCTGATCGATAACTATTTAAAATGATTAACACTAAAAAAAAAAGGTTTTTCATATCCTGGGACGATTTCTTTTAAAGGGAGAAGGATATTTTAAATACGGGAAAGCCGTTTAAAATCAAAACTTTTTGTCATCCCAGATGTTAATTAATTCGCTACGAAATACAGAGTATCTTTTTTTGAAGATGTAAACGGGGTGGGGCAGTCGAACCGTACTCTGCCAATTGTTTGAGGAAGAGGGGAACCCGTATCCAGTATTAAATTTTTAAATTTAGGGAAATTTTAACCAGGGACGCGAGCCGAAATTTATCTTTTTTTAAAAAAGGAAGGTTTGTAGAAAAAAATAGGGGGTATCGTGGGTCACTGTACTGGATTTGTGGAAGTTTTTCGTCGTTTTTCATGATGAGTTATCCGAAGATGCCGATGCGTTATGCCATTTGGATGTACATTTTCAAGAAAGTGAGGCTTAAGTTTTAGCCTTTTCGGATGTAATTTAACGACACAGGTTATGGGGTGGTAACAGATTGATGTTCACAATGGTCGATAAATTCTGATGCTTTTGGAAAAATCGAAAGCAGATTGACCTTGTATTAAAATGATTGAGTAGGGTTGGGTGAAGTCAGATGACCAAAGGAAAATTTGAGCCGCGAAAATTTGTTCCATGCACGTAATATAGACTTAGTAAATTCATTGCATGAGCTAAAGAGGTATGTTTAAATTTTATTCCCAATTAAAGTGTCAATTTTCCCCCAATAACTCAGTAATGGAAGACAAAAATGAATTGTGAATAACTTGTATTAATGGTTGTAGAATCCTACCGAAAGCCCAAAATTTAACTTAATTTAAAAAATCTTAGTTTTTCAATTTAAAAAAAAAATTTTTTTTAATTTTTTGCAAAGCTTGGGAAATTTTTTGGTGTTTATTTTGTTTATTTAATATCGTTGGAATTAGTAGATGGAATAATCAAGTCTGATTTGTGCTAAGTGTGAATTAATATCTGTAGGGTAGGTGTTTTGTGTGTGTAAGGCGGAAGGATATTATGTGTTTTGAAAATCTTTTTTGTTCTTAGTAAGGTAAATACCACAGATGTTTAACACAATTGATTGAGCGATTTAATGTATTGGAATTAGTGAAAATTTTGATTTGATTTAACTTTTTGAAAAACCCCGAAAATTTAAGGTGATGTAACTTACAGAAAAGGAAAAATAATCCCAAAATTTGGGGTTTTTGTTTTTTGTTGTAAAGTGAATGTTTTATAGAATTTTGATTTTTTATTTATTTTACTTTTTAATGTATTTATTACTTATTGTGTCCTGGTCAGTCTCATTGATAAAAACCCTTTTGGTGGTGTTAAGAACTGATCTAGCCTGAGGCCAGAGCAGTCCCGTGAAATGGACATTTTTTGGGGAAGGGTTAGACTTTTGTTGGGGTGAACCCAACCCTATCAATTCATCAAGTCACCCCATCTATTCATCCCCAAACAGATGTTGGGTGACAAGGCAGGTGGCCATGGGTCATTGTTTTTTGTCTACCTCGGAAAACGCGGACATCTGGTCTGAATTTGAAGGCTAAAAATGCCGGTGACAAGGCATTCCTGTATGAAAGTCTTGAATAGGGAAGCCTGTATGCGTCGTTGATAGAAAGGGCTAAGGGGGCCCAGGTGTGAGATGAATGAATGAGAGTTATGGCACCCTTGGATTCCAGTCGGGCGAGGAATGTTTTGTTTTGCAGCGCAAATGGGAGACGAAAGTGGCCCGGGACGAGGGGAAACCTTTTTTTACCCGCCAATGAAAAGAAGGGGGACTTTTTTTTTTGACCTGCCAATTTAAAAAGGGGGGGCGTGGGTGGACCCGCCCCTGGTGTTTAAAAAGGGGGGAATTTGAGAAGAGAAAAAAAGGGAGAAAACTAAAAAGGGGAATTGAAAAGACTTGAACGAACGGAGAGAGAAGAAGCTTGGACATAGAGCCCCCGGGTGAGACGGACGGGCCCTGGGTGGAAACAGAGAGCCATGGGGGAAACGGAGCCCGGAAAAAAAGGATTGTCGGTGCCTTGCGGAATAAGGATTGACCTCGAGTGAAAAAAACGTCCCCCCGGTTTGGGCCCATTTAATGAAAATTTTAATAACATGAAGCTTTTAAAAACGTTTAAATTTCAAAATGATTGTAACAAATTTTTTTGTGTACTAACTACTGACGACTTTCAGTGGGTTTTTTTTTAAACCTAAATTACTAAAACAGATAAAAAGAAAGCAAAGGAAAATTGATAAAATGTAGAAAGATAAAAAAAATTTACTGTTTTTAGTATACGTTAGTGGTAGGAGAAAAAAAAACATGTTACTTTTACTGAAGTAGCAAAAAACTTATTGGCGTCTTTTTCCCCCCCCATTTATTTCATTTTCTTTTGGAACCGTAAATAACGTACATCTGTTATGCTTTTTTTATGAAAAAAAAAGTATTGGATACTTGAAAAGCATAGAGAGCATTTTAAATGATTATATGGTCTAGATTTAGATTTAGAAACCCCATATCCCCACAAAAATTTTCAGATTTATGATACAATCAAAAAAAAGCATAATGAGAAATGTTTCAAAAATTTATTTTTAGAACATACCATATTTTTTTTACATTCAATGCACTTCAATACAGGAGTGTTCCTTCGCTTTTAAAAAACATTTTGATCTCATTTTCTTTGTGATATTAGAACTATTTTTGTAAAGGGAAAATTATTCTGGTTCTTATACTGTTATTTTGTTAAAAGACAAGAAAAAACCCCCCTAAAATAGTGGATTTAAAAAAAAATTGAGGGGTTTCTGAAAAGAAAAATTAAAAGGGAAAAAGGAATATAATATTAATACAACTATAAAAAATTGATAATTTTTTAATATCCGCAAGTTCATCATCTTGTGCAAATTAATAGTAGTAATCCCGGGGAACTTGATGAACAAATACTGAAGTGAAAATTAATCCAAAAAAAGAAACACAGTTTCGACACTTAAACAATAAGGATATTATCTAAAAAAAAGGAGTCAAAAAATGAAACGAAAAACAAAATTGATTAGAAATGATTTTGGTTTATGTGGGGTTGCCCATAGATGCAGATTTAAGGAAAAAATTTTAAAAAATTGGGCCCATACCAACCAAAAGGTAATTTAAAAAACATGCCAAGGGAAGGAGCTTTTCATCATCTTATTATAGTTTCATATCCAAGGCAGGACAAAGACCCAAAAGGAAATGGTGTTTTATTCAACACGACTTCATGTTGCTTACCGTCAGGTTTTCGGCTTTTCGCTGATGGAACAAATATGTATTTTAAAGAAGCCTGGTGAAAAAGGTGTGAATGACTGGCAAATATCAAAATAAATAAATAAATAAATAAATAAAGAGCTTTAAAAATTCTAAAATTCATTAAAATTTTCCCAACAATGACATCTAAACAAAAAAAGATGGTTTCATTAATAAAATCAATTTTTAAAAAGAAGTTAAAAAGGTTAGCCAAATCTACAAAGAATCATAGACGTTACAATGACTCTAGCAAGGTGCAATCTTCCTTTGGGGGACACCGAAAACTCGAACGATTTAAAGGGAAATTTTTGAATATAATAGCCCCTTTTGGCCAAATATATCTTCTCAATGTTCATTTGTCAAAAAAGAAAGAAATTTTCCCAAAAATTCAAAATGAACTTATTGCTTTATAGGCTCTAGAAAAAAAAAAATATTGTTAAAAATATAAGGAAATGTTCTTTTTCTCTATTATTCTACACGACACAGGATTTTTAAAAAAAAAAAGGCAAATTGTTTTAAATAAGGTATGTAACAACTGATGTTACTGATAATTGACCTGATAATACGAATTAAAACGAAACGTTTTTGGGTTTTATTGAGGGGCAAATCAGACTCAAAAGTCGGGAAAGTGACTTTAATTTGGGAAGTGTCGAGAACAAGGATAGAGGGGGCAGCTAACATGAGTGGAGCGTATAGGGATTACAGAAATTCGGACAAACAGCCAAGAGCAAATTACGTTCACTGTTCAACACACAACCTCAATCTTGTTCTAAACTATGGTTTTAATAATGTCTCTGTAAGAAAATTTTATGACTTTTGTCAAAAATTTACACATTTTGGGCTCAGCTTTAAAAAGGGTGGAGGAAAAATTGTGAACCTTATCAGTTACTAAATGTAATACAGGGTTGGTGACAATTGATAAAAAATTAATATTATCAATGAGTAAATAACATTAAATTTACATCATGAAATTTTTTAATAAAAAATAAAATACTTTTTTTAAAATTGTCTTTACACATAATATCAAAAATATGTTTATCTATATACTTTGAAAATTATTTTAAGATATATTCTTCTAAGTGGGGAAGGGGATTCCCAAAACATCTTACATTTTTTTTAAATTTTTCCGAGGGTGAAAGCATTTCACCACTGATTTTTGCACAGAAAAAAGAACCCCCCCATGGTCAAAATTTACTGCTGTTTTAACCCCACCACCCCTAAAAAGTTAAAAAAAAAAGAACAGCTTTACTTTTCCCCCTTTTTCAACGGACAGTCCAACAAGTGCCCCTTTTTTGTGGGGGGAGATCGTTTCCCGGAAATCCCAAATGTTTTTTGAGAAAGAAAAATAAACGCAGACCCTATACAACAGATGTTTCCAAACTTTTTTTTTCTAGCCCCTTGCCAAGTTTTCCGGTTTGGGGTAGAACCCTGTTAAGTAGCTCACACAGAATTTTTTAGGTAGGGGACAAAGTTCACCAATTTTGTATCATGCTCCTTTTGATTTTGTCGATTTTCGGGAACAAAACCAGCAAAAACTAATTATTGAATAAATAATTAGCAAAAATTAATAAAATTAATCATTAATATCAAATACTTAGTTAAATTTTACTACATATACTTAGAATTATAATCAGTGGAAAAAATAAGGGTTTTGGGGGTTCGACCCCACCCTTGGTGCCCCAAACCTGCTTACCTAATATTGAATTTTTGCAGATTTCCCAATTTAATGACGGTGATATAGATCATTTACTTTAAACTTTTTAAACAACTGAAGTGAAGTATGGTATTTAAAACTTAAAAAAAAACACTTAATTGAATAAAATTTAATTTACATATAATAAACGACAACAAACAAATGCTTTTAAAGAGAGGAATAAATCTGGTGCTTCGTAACAATTTTTCCCAACATTTGGAAAAAAAGTCTTAGCTGAACAGTGACGTTAATATTCACTACCCCTATTCATTGTTCATGTACGCCGAGATTCGAATAATTACGTATTCCTCGAATTTGAATTACACATTGAAAAAAGTGTCGCAAAACAATACCCCTAATATTCTTTTTTAGTAAATGAAAATTCAATTTTTAAGTCACATACTGTTTAATTTTAGTAACAATAATAATAATTTGATGTTAATGTCATTCGATAACAATGAGAAACTTTATATAAAAATAAAGGTTAAAAAGATTTTTTGGGCTCAAAGAAAATTATAAGCTCCTTTCCTAATTCATTTCAAACATATTGTTTAATTTTTACGCTCTTGTGTGTTTATAACCAAATAACAGTTTCATTTTTAAAGTAGTAACACAGAAAATAGGTTACATTATGGGTATACTGTTTAAAAAAATGTAAAGGTAGAAACAAATTGTATTAAATTTGAATTTTGAAATTTCCTTATAAAAACACTCACGAGAACATAATAAATTTCGATACGGAAAAAAAAACGTCATTTTTTTGGAAAATAGCACTTTTTTATAGAGATATTATTATGGCACTTTTTTTATAAATTTTTATAATCTTTTTTTAAACCCCATTTCCTTTTTTTTTTTAAAATTTAAAGTTATTATTTCTGGTATTCATGAAAATACAACAAAACTGTGTACTAAAATTCCATTTTTAAAAAACATAAACTGAAGACAAAAAATATCTGGTGTCTCCCCTTTTTCCCCCCACAATGGAGGGGGAGAAAAGCCCAATCTATGGGTTTTACGACGCTTGACCCCCGCGTTTGCCCTTTTTCACGTTCGGACGAAAAACTCATCGCTTATGCAAGAAAAAAAATTTGCATTTTAGCTGTTATTTTTTTCCTTTAGCTGTTTGAAAAAATTTCTACCCCCCCAAAAAAATTTTTTTTTTTTCTTTTTGTCATCCCCCAAAAATCAGCTCGTTGGCTTCTTCTATTTTTAAAATCCAGTTATTTGTATTGATTTTAAAAAAGTTACTACATTAATTAAATATCTTCAAGAACGCACACCCCCAAAAATTTTTCGTAACATAAAAATACATATACAAAAAGGCTTAAATCTGCTTATAACAAAGGGGATTTTATACATCAGTATATAATTTCATTAATTCAAGTGATTAATATACTTTTTTATTGAACTAGTAATGTATATGTATGTATATACACGTTATTTTATTTAAAAGACTAATTTTAAAAAAAGAAACTTTAAAAAATTTAATTTTAAAACCTTTTTTTTAAAATGATCCATAAAAAGATAATTACATACTTATCAAAAAAAAATTAAACATTTATCACAGAACAACTAACCATGAATTGCAGTACCAATATGTCGGATAGGCAATTTGACTTATTCTATGCTGCATATGTAAAGTAAAAAAATTTAAGTTTTGATTCATACGTTTTGATTTTGAAAAAATAATAATGATTTATTATTCATACCATTACATTGCAGTCAAAAAGATTAGTCCTATATGATATAATTATAGGTTCATTTTTTTCTCATAGAAAATTACAAATATTTTACAACCTTCTTCAGTTGGAAAAAAAAGCATTAAAAATTAGAGATTTACAGAAATTATTAGTTTCTGTTTTGCCTTTTTGAAATTTTTTTGTGTTTTTCTTTGGGTTTTCATTTTGGAAGATATGAAAAGGGTTTTTTATTCAATAAAATTTTTTTTTTGTTCAAGATAATATTGAAATTTTTTAAGATATACTTTATATATATCTGTTCTATATAAAAATTTTATATAAAATTTGAGAACTCTCTATTTGTTTTAAAACATTTAAGTTTTTATTTTAAAAATGTTCGTATTTTTCCAGGTTTCCAAATTTAACAATATTCATGCTTTTTTTTGGGTTTTTATAAGAATATTTATTAAAATTCAATAAGGAAACAGGTTTTTAAATTATACCAATTTAAAGAAGGAAAAAAAGGAAGTTAGTTTGGGAAAAAAATTGATGAATATAATATAGTCGGCCCTCCATTTTTCGAACCCCTTTTCTTGCGAATTTTCTTTTCGCGAACTTTTTTTCCGAAACCAAAAAATTTTATGATTTTCTTCGTCAAATAACCTCCACAATAGCTAAGGATTTTCCATTTATCGAACTTTCCCCTTATTCGATTTTTTTTTTCTTGTTTTTGAAATATTTCTGGGCCTACATGTGTGAATGAGCAAGTAAAACATTTGCATTAGACTTGAATTGTGTGAAAAAAAAAACGCCTAGAGGTATTTCGTGCACTGCAAAGATGCGTGGAATGAGAAAAATTAAAAAAAAAAAAGAAAAACTAAAAACAAAATTAATAGATTAACCATTGTTAAATTGAAGGACACGCATTCTTAAAATTATTGGTCATAAAAAATGCATGTTTAAAATTACTTGTAGGCTTAAAATTGAAAATTTATTAAACTTTTCGTTAACATAATACAAAAATATTTTTTAAAATTGGAAAAACTAGTATTTCTTGACAGTTGTTTTTTTTCCCGTTTTCCTAGCCGAATTCTTCGATAGTAAGATATGTAAAATAAATGATATTAACTTACACAAAAAAGGGGTGTGAACAAAAATTTTTTAATAATGTATAGTTATTTAATTTAAAATTTGTTTTAAGTGGTTTTAAACTATATTGAAAGATAAATCATTTCAAGAAATTTTCAAAATAACGAACTTTTTTTTTAGGTTTTGTGGGCGACTGTAATTTAGTGAAATTTTTTTTCATATTTTCAGGCGTATCGGAAAAAAAAACATTAATTTGTAAAATAAAAAAAATTTTTTGAAAACAGAATTATACAAAAATATTTGTGAAAAAAAATTGTTAGGTTATTTTCTTAGAAAAATAACATTTTCTTGTGAAAGACTCAAATTGAAAAAGATTATTTCCGTTAGTATTCTTACATGACAATTTCAAATAAAATTTTTATTTAAGATATGTGCAGAAAGAAATTTATTACATACCTATCAAACAAAACAAAAAAAAAAGAATTAAAAACGCTAAGACAAATATTCCATCTTTATTCTTAACCCTAGGGCAATGTTTATGATACCCGAAAATGTAAACGAACTTGTTCATTCATTGTGGATATCAAAAATATTTCCACGGATTTTAAAAAAAAAATAAAAAAAAAAAAGGGGCACCCATTTCCTGGCAATTCAAAAGTAGAATAGTTCGTTTATTTTACGAACTGCGCATGGGTTTTGAAACCACTATATCTGTCAATCATTTCGAACCCACCCCTTGTATAGTAAACGGGTTATCTTTTTACACGCATTATCGCTTTGACGTCATCCGAGTTGCAAAAAACGCCATCTGTTGAATAAGGTAGTTTTTGAAAATGCGGGGGTCGGCCTTAAAGGGAAATTTTGATCCTAAAAAAAAGAGGATACTTTTTTGGTTTCTTTGATTTGCTGGTATTTGTTATGATAATTTTTCAATCATATGCAAAAAATGCTCCCCTTTTTAAACAGATAATTTGAAATGCATTTCCACTTTTAGTTTTCTAAATTAACGGCTCTGAAACTTCATATCCTGTTAACTGTGCCTTTCCGCCCTTTCAGTGTGTTTACATTTTTTCATTAGTATATCTTTGCTTTTCCTATATGTGTTTTGAAATAGAAACACACAACAACAAATTATGTACATTTTTTATTGATTTTGCAATACGACTGTTCACATGGATGCATTTTTCTTATATATGATATGAATGCATTTAGAAAGAGTGATATTTTAAACTTAAACAGCTCATAAACAAAAATTTGGGTGAAGATAGTGACGGTGCTTGTATCTCGAAAAATTTTAATGGTTTTCCTATAGAAAATCGAAGTGATGCAAGTATTGTTTAACCAAATATAACCATCCAGTTATTATAGAATATGGAAAAGTAAAAAACACTGAAAAAAATTTTTCAATTGTCATAAGTGAAGATTTGAGATATCAAGGT
Organism: Trichonephila inaurata madagascariensis; assembly: GCA_019973955.1. Classification (NCBI taxonomy): domain Eukaryota; kingdom Metazoa; phylum Arthropoda; class Arachnida; order Araneae; family Nephilidae; genus Trichonephila; species Trichonephila inaurata. Next base: position 12,757 of record BMAV01006360.1, read on the forward strand.
AATATAAAAATACATTCAAATTTTATCAGCAGCGGGATTGTATTAAAATTTTTTGTGACTCACAATTTTTTTTTGGAAAAGTATAACAAGAATACAGGTATACTTTCATCTCTTTCTGTTTCATAATGCCCTTTTTAAAATGCAAACATTTCTTTTGAAATGAAAAAAAATTTTTCTGGTATATTCTCAAAAATTTTGAAATCACTTCATTTTACTCTTTAATTTTTAATTTATATTATATGTAGAATATTACATCTTTAAATTTTTGAGTATTTTGTAAAATTTGAAACTAAGAATAATACGTAAAATATGTACACAATTTGTAAATGTAAACTTTAAAAATGATACAAGTTATGTAAAAAATTTTTTTACATTGAAAGTTTTTTCAAGTCTTGACACATAATTAAATTACAGAATATTCTACCCAGACACATACAAAATTTGCAGAATAAAACAAGCAACAATTATTGATGGCACTTGCTCTAATGACAGTTCAAAATTGATAGGCACACAAACTTTTTTAGGATGGATACCCCTTCGATAGTGTTTTTTTTGACCAAAGCAATTTATTATACCGAAACAAAATATAATTTTAAAAAACATTAGAAATGTTATAATGTGTAGATTGTGTTTTTATCTAACTAAATAAGCAAATTATATGTTGAAAAATTTCATATGCTGTTTACATTTTATACAGATGCTATAATCTAAGTCTAAGTAATTTTAGTTTTAAAAAAAAGTTAGCTTTACTAAACTTTTGCACTTTAAATGGAAGGTATGTAAATCAATCTACTTTTTTTTTATTTCAAAAGAAAGATCAAATTGTCTCATTTTCTGTTTTTCAAATTACAAACAAATTTTCCCAAATATAAACAAACCAATTTTTCGTGGCCAGTCATAAAAAATGCAGGGGGCGTTCTATTTCATTAAATTATTTCTGATTTGTTTTAAATATTTATCTAAATACCTTTTTGATGTATGAAGTAAATTTTATTAATCACAATCCAAGGTAAAACTTTTTTTTAATATGATATTTTGGGAAAAAAATTTTTTTTTTTAAAATATTGAACTGATTTATAATATATAAAAATAATATTAAAAACATATACATCACTGACTATCAATTGTTCTGAATTTTTCGGGTTAATATGTTTTATAATTTATGCATGAAATAAAATTTCGAAACAGATTTTTATCTCCTACAGAAGAGTCTTTTTTACAACTGATATGTTTTGGAAAGACAGGTTGCATTGTTTTTGAAAAAAACTAATATATATAATAAAAGAATGAAGTGAGTGCCTAGGTTTGTAAAAAAATTGATCAGAATATCCAGGTAGAATGTAAACATTTGGTGTTTTTTAAAACTTGAACATCAGCAACCCCCCCAAAATTTTCAAAAGTATCAAAAATTACTTCAGAAAATCTAGACACCAAATTTAAAAAAGCTGTAGATTAAGGAATGTTTCTAGATAATACCCCAAAAGCATAGAAGCACTAAGTCAAATAATTAATATTAGGGAAAAAAAAGCATCTTACACAACATATAAATCTCATAGGATAACAATGTATTGTTCTTGTATTTGAATGCTAATTTTGTGATCTATTCAACATGTCATTTATGTTACAACTATTTATATTAAACACCCTCAGAAAGATAATTATGTTTTTTAACTTATGTAACATAGCAATACTTCAATAAAATTTATTAATTTGAAATAATTAAGTATAAAAAAAAAATAAATAATTATCAGATATACCAAAGGGGAAACTCGATCCATTTCTTCAAATACATTATTTTTTTTTTTTAGTACCCTTTCTTTCTGGTTTAAATTTTTAAATAATATAGAAATGAAATTGAAGAAAAATTTAAAGGATTCATCGAAAGGGTTTAAAGAAACCGACCTCGCGAAACGCCGAAACCCGTAGACCCCAAAAATCGCTTGTTGCGCATGCCGTTAAACCCCCCCGGCCTCTGAACGGGGTTAGAAATTTTAACCTGACCCGGGGTTAAGTTTTTAACTTGCGATGGTGAATAGCGTTTTTCGTCGAAACCCAGGTTTCCTTCCTCTAACCGGCAGTCAAGTTAGGGTGAATACGGGCGTAATCCCAATTTTATCAGTCCCCAGTTAAAGGTAAAGTACCAAAAAAGAGGTTACAGTAACCATGCACTTCAATTGACATTTTTTTTTGTCATGTAAACATAAAAATTTCCCAATTTTTATAAATTGTAAACTTGTAAGTCATTGCGAGGAAAAAGTCAAATTAATCTTGTTTTAAGAAATTCAATAAGTCAGTTACATGAAGCCTAATGATTATTTAACCGTAAAAATGCATATTCTATATTTCAAAATGTTCAAGATATTTGAGTACGATAGTCATAAAAATTAAGTAACATCAAAAAAAAAACATTGAATTAAATTAGTTTTAAAATTATTAAGTAAAATTATATGTTATTAGGGAATTTTAAAAATAAAATACTTAAGATTTTTTTTAAAAAGTTTAGGATATTTAAAAATATTAAAAAAACCTTTTTCAATTCTGATTCTTTTTTAAGAAAAGTAAACCTTGTGAGCAACTTACCCCAAAGTTTCTTTTCACCGTTTTGCCAAAGGGGTGGGAGGAATGAAATCAGAACCAGGGGAATTCCTAATCACACTTATTTATTTAGTCAAACAAACTGCAACAAAAACTATTTCTAAGGAATGTCAAATAATAGCACCGAGAAAACAATGATTATTAAGCAAATATGCAGAATCAACTTGTTTAACCCAAGTAATCTTTGTTGATTTCTAACCTCAAATCTACTAAATTTAGCAAAGTAAAAGCCATTCTTTTTAAACCTTTTCATGCGAAAGTAAATCTTCAATCTTCCCCCTTTGTGAATATAGCTCTGCTTCCTACCCCCCTTTTAGAACTACAAAAACCCGACTATATATATGAATTATAATCTGAAAATTACAGTTTCTTTTGAGAGATGGCTGTGAATTAAATGTAATATAGCCCAAAAGAGATTCCCCAAGACAGGGGTTGACAACCTTTTTATTCGGGAAAGCCAAAAAATTCAATTTTCAATATTTCAAAGTTTTTAAAGAGCCACAAAAAAAGGTTTTTTTGCCCAAAAATAAATAGTATTTGTAAAAAAAGTTTTTTTAAAAAACCTAATCTATTTATTCATATATAAGTAGTGTTTTTCACAACAAATTAGATAATAT
>BMAV01006361.1:6862-27600 GCA_019973955.1 Trichonephila inaurata madagascariensis
TTATGTGAATAGAATACATTTCATACTTGTAAAAAATCTGGAAGTTTTATAATAAAACTGTATAAGAAGTTATTTACGTATTTTCATATAGTAGGTACATGTAGTATATATATATGTATAATAAAGGATTTCATAAAATACTTATGTATAAAAATTTTATATACATTTCAAAATTTTCTCAAATCATTTAAAGCCAAAACCTCTAGTAAAAATCCATACCAAACAAAAATAGAAAAAAATTATTATTTTGAACAAATTTTTAAAAAAATTGATGGGAAACTTTTTTTTTGACTTATTAGAAAGCAATAACTCTACATTTTCATTCATCAGAATTATTCGCTTTATCTGACATATATTTGTAAAATGATAGCAAATTACTTTCATCACTACATTAGATAGTCATCATATCGTATCCGTATGGGATGTATTTTCACAAACTCCAGTCTCTGTATACTTCTTTATCTTCTTATAACATAATATATTTCAGATTTTTAATGATGATTCTATCAGAGTTTATGTAGACCACGATATCTATAAATATACAATTTTTCAGATCATATCAAAATCTAACGATTCGCTTAGAATTTGAGACATTAATAAAAAAATGATATTTTCTAATGTATTACAAAGCCGAAAATATTTCCCTGATTAATTTAGCAATGAGATAAGCTATGTTTTGTTTGTTCTTTCTGCATCTAAAATTAAATCATTTTATCCATACATGGGTACATACAAATAGAAATTTCTACATTCAGATAAAATACAAATTTATGACTTTGAAACTCCATATACAAAAACAAACTTTAATCACATATTGCATAGCTTCTATTAAAAAACATTCCTTTAAATATTATTGTTAAGAAAAAATTATACTACTCTTATCTATTTATAGATATACACATTTATTGAAGTAAATTATTAAATGTTATGTTCCATGTCTTAGTTTTTGATGACTCGTCTGGTACATTGTTCAATACTTAAAAATAAATCTCCTATTGCTTCAATAAGGAGACATGTCTTGGTTTTAGAGGAGCAGTTTTTCACTCTAATTATTGTTTAATATTTAGGTGTTAAAAATTGTCACCTAATTCATTCAAAGACATATAAAAACGTTTAAGTTGATAACTCACAAATTATTCGCATCTGAAAAATCAAGAGTTTCAATCATTATTGAGGTCAAAGATTATCAAAATGAACTAATACTTTTTACGAATGAGTTATTGCTCTCTCTCTACGAATGTGCTATTACTTTATCAAAAGGAACTATTACTTATACTAAGCATCAAATATTTTTAAATAAACTGATAAATATTTATTTAAATGGAATATTTCTTGGAATACATTGCTCAGTTTTTTGCTACAAAACTCGCTATTTATTAATTAGTTTTCTTTAATTAGAAAAGAAGTCTCTTTTCATTTTAGTAAATTAAGAGCTCTGATGCGTTGCAAAACTTTCAACAATCGGAGAAAAGTTTAAGAATTTGCAAAATTCCTACTGTAGCGTAGAAGAGTTTAATAAGTACGGGAGGCAAGCCAACAACATAACACATATCAGATTTTAAACCAGAGTAAGGTTCGTTTTTAAAAAGAGGAACGATTTCAAAAAATGAATTTACTGCAACCTTTTGGAAAAAATGTTGTGTTAATAGTCTGAAAAGTGTTATGCGAGTGTATGTTATCCAACTTAGGAGTTTGGAATACAAATAAAGGCTTCTAAAAGCATTCTTTCGACTATGCGTGTTATTCTATTGAGACTAGTTTAAAATAAAACGCAGATAAAATTTAATCCTATTAAATTACAAATAAGTTAAATATCTTAATATATTTCTATTTAAACTTCAATACTTTATTATTTTAATATATATAAATTGAAGAATAACATATACACCAGAACAAAATGAACTTCTTCATATATATATTTCTTTTAAACTACGAGTTTATGTATGTAATAGGCTTTATTTGCATATAGTAAGTAAAAAGTATTTTTAAAATGATTGTAAGCAATTCTTCTGTGTGACTTAAATATAAGCAAACAAATTTTGAACAATATTTTCTTTGTGTTTTAACTAAAAAACAAAATGCTGAAAATGATTTTATGAATCTTAAATGAAAACAAATATAAATGTAGAACAATATTTCTGGTATGGAGCATACATATTTGGAAAAACAAAAAATACATATTTCACTCGCATCTACCTATTTAGAAGTCCCTTACAACTTGAAAGTTTTCCTCACCTTTGATTAAAAATTTATTTATTGGGAGACACGCATAGTTATCTGATGTTTAGTTATTTAAAGAGCAAAGACGGTCGATATATAATTGAATAATTTTAAGTATGATCTTATAGATACACTCTAATAGTAGTTTGAAAAAAAAGCTGGAGAAAAAAATGAATTTTACTGAAGTTATATTTGAATGTGATATAGTTATAACACATTCAAATTTAAAAAGTAGGAGATTTACGGTTAATTTAAAATACCACATCGTTCTTTACCGAATCACGTTTCGAAGTTACACTGATTTTTTTTTTCAAAACGAATACATAGTTTATGATAAAATATTTCTGAAAATTAGTGATATAGAGTGAAATAAAATGCCCAGTTAGTTCTGTTTTTGCTTACATAACGCGATTAATTTGTTGCGTCAGTTATATGTTCTTTGAAATGAAACATTAAATAATTTTTGTGTTCTAGAATGAATGTGTCAATAATGTATGATAATATATTCAAATTTCTTTACTCTGTATATAAGCACAAAAAAAACTAATTAAATTAAACACACGATCATGCTTTAGTTTGAAAAACAGATATGTTACCATTAAAGTGTATAATTCAGTTATTTCATAGAATAACTATAGATATTTCATGAAATAACTAGACAAGTCAGTTAAAGTATGTAATTGATGAAAAAATTCATACTTTTCCTAGTCATTCCATGAAATAACTAGACCAGTCAGTTAAAGTATGTAATTGATGAAACATTTCATACTTTACCTAGTTATTTCATGAAATAACTAATGATAGACTGTTAAAGTGAAAAATTAACAATTTCAAAATTATTTTATAAATTAATTGATCTTAAACAGCTAAAATCTCTCGAAAAATGCATTTTATCCCTATATATATATATATATATTGCAGATGATTAACTGATAAATAATAAGTAAAAGCAGGTGATATAATTTATAATTGCTCATATTTCTAACATTAGTTTAACAAAAAGGGGGAAAGAATATGATGCAAAAATAGTTATATTTAAATATTATAAAAAAAAATACATGCTGGGAAGAAAAACTGTCGCTTCATAAAACATTGTGTAAACTTTTTCAAACAAAAATGAAAGAAAATATTAATTTAAATTTTCTGAAATGCCTTTATTTTACTTTTAATTATTTATTAGAGTAAGGATTACTGTGATGATATTTTGAATCGCACACATTGAATGTTATTTTTTAAGCAAACACACTTTTTACTATTACACATTTTTTTACACGAGCACTTTTTAAATCCTTGTCCAGTGCCGCAACTTTGAGCTGTTGCAACAGATCGCAGCATAGTGTCAATGTTCGGAACTTCTTCAATGGAAATTAATTTTGTTCGCATTATACTGAACTGAGATCTAGGGTACCAATTGTTTTATTCGGCTATCTCTTGTTCCTAATTGGAAAACTCCTTCCCCAAAGCATCTATAAGTGATTCAAAACTGACTAAAAGCAGCTAGAACCGGTTCAAAAAGCTTTCACGTGCCTCATTTTATACTTTAATGATCAAGTAATCGTTATTCTATAGAATAACTAGCTAAATCGTGGCATTCAATAATTTTATACACTTTAACTGACTTGCCTAGTTATTTCATGAAGTACCTAGTTATTCTATGAAATCAATAATTTCACACTTTAACGGTAACAGATAGATAAATAGAGTCTTCTAAAATTAGTAACAAAAATCTAATGTAAACGTTGAATAATGATAACACATTCCAGGCAACAATTAAATCATAAAATCTTTTCTATCACTTGTCCTTTCCCTTATCTTATGAGCATCCTAATTCAAAAAGCTGAAGAGTCCATTTCTTTTTTTACCACTTTAGTAAGCTCATGGCTTTGGAAAGAAATAGAACATCTAGATATTGCCTTCGAAAGAACTTGGGGCACATAGACTTAATGGCTTCATAGTAATTCCTGAACGGTCTTTCAGCAAAGGAAATAACTTGACGTGACAATTCATTTGATCCTCAGGAAACTTCCTGCGAGTTAAATTACCCACAGGAACTGATGAGAGAATTGGGGTTAAGTTATTTGTCCCTTAAGACTCTTTTTAGAAAGAAAAGAACTTGTAAACAAGAATATTGATTTGTTTATTTCAGGGTGCTAAATTTCAACAATAAAACTTTTGTTTTTGTTTGTTGTTTCTGATATGTGTGTACTACGCTTTAATTAAAAACCTTCTTCACATTCGAGATAAACCAAGACCAGTTAAACTCAAAATTCTTATTTCCATCTTCATGAAAATTAAAAATTTTTATTTTTAGCATAAGTTTTCAAAATTACTTTTCGTCATTAAAGCTAAGCATATGAAAAAATTCAAGTGAAAACAAGTAAAAATTACTTATGTGTATTTATTACAACTAGATGTGTTACAAGAGCTATAAATATATTTTGGACATCACATTAAAAATACATACATAATTGGAGTTATTATTGCCGCCAATCTATGATTTGTTAACATAAGTGCATTAAATTAAAAGTTATTATTAACATAAGCATATTTCTTTAATAACTAATATATCAAAGAGTAAAAGTAGGAGTAATTCTCAAAACAAATACATTAATTACTTTTGATGCGATATCTTATCAAATTAAATTAATTTTGATAATTTTAAATCTTTCAACATTTAAGGGTGTTAATTTGAAATTTTTTTATGTACTTTTCCAGAAATTATATTCATTAGCACTCACATATGCATTTTACACCTAATAAATACATTTTGACATACATTAAACTAACTATTCTCATAAAATGATGATCCAATTTTAGTGTTAATTCAAATATACATGATAGGTTTATAAATTTCTTAATGATATGCATAAAAATGTAGTGTCAACTGAAATTAAATTTTCGAAATACTTAATCTTCCTTCAATTTGCTTACAGAATTGTACATATTTAATGTTTTAAAGCCTAAAAGTAAGACACATGATTAATAAAAAGAGAAAATAATTAAAAAAGGTAGCAAATGGTGGCAATAAATTCCCTTTCACTGAAATATTTATCTACAATTTTTAATTAAAATCTGACGCTCAATTTCTCTTAAAAACAAAAATGTGTGTTATTAGGTTTTAATGGGTTTCTCTTCGTCGTCTTCGACTAATTCTTTTGGCTTTATTCCCAGACATCGAGCACAGGGATTGTTGCCTTCAAGTACATAGAAATCGTGACGACGACAATATACGACCAATCCCAAAAAGGACAAGAAGCCAAAAAGTCCACCCCACAGTATTAGCTGGTCCTTCCTGAAAAAAATACGTAAACGTTAAAACCTTTATACATTTTACTTTTTTAATAAAGTATTCAAATGAAGAATATTCAACATTTCATTAAAAATTATTTCTATGTTTTAGATTACCGAATTAAGAAATGCTTTAGTATCTAAGATGAACATTATTCTTTTTAAAATACCCTGTTTAGTCTCTCAGCTAAAAGTAAAAATTAATTATAATTTAATTATTTTTTATTGTGTAGTAAATTCAACAAAAAAAATTAAAATATATTGCTTTTTCAATAAGTCATATAAAAATTTCGGTACATTACACCCTCGACCAATTTCGCCAAACGAAAATATGCCCACCAGAAAAAGATGTCACCCATCATCATTTTTATTGTGTTTGAGCACGCGTGGTAAGGATTTCCATTATTGGCTGCATATCGTGGCATTTGGCGACGTTTTTTGATTTTGGGTCGACGGTATAATACGTAAAAACAATAATTTCTTATATCATGTATAGATATACAAAACGCTGATTGAAGACCTGGCTAAGCTGCCTAAATAAACAAAGCTAATCTTAGTTTCAGTTGCATGGTAGTTTCTTAGAAATATTTATGCATTATATAAATTGCACTTATATAGCTATAAATATTAAAAGTACATTTTTTTTTTGCATTTTTTTAAATTAAAAATGGTACAGTAAAAGTTTTTTCTATGAATTATCACTAATTTATACCTGAAAATTATAGCCATTTTAAATACCATTTATATAAATCTAAATGGAAGAAAAAGTGGGAAAAATACACCTTTCACCATTTTTCGTTTAGTTACGAAAACTAACTGTATAGTTAAAGAACCAAAAATCATAGTTTATGAGTAATTATTGCTAGATACCACTCTCATCTAAAAATTCTTCATTCGGAGAAACAGGCCTGAACAACAGAAAGAAGCACTCTCACTCGTGTGTTTCCACGAACTAAAATATTTCGTGCTTAAGTAATGGTTTCCCGAAACACAAGAGCACAAAAAAAAAAATGATGCTCGTTTACTTCAGTTAAATCGTTTGAATCTATTCATTACGGCTATTCACGCAGTTTTCAGAACATTTTATCTGTCTCGATGTTAAATACAAGTAATGGCCAGAGTACAAGAAACTTTTCAAAATTTGTTGACTGAATGAATTTTAGCATCTATTCACTCAAAAGCTCGAGCACCTATAAATAAATTGCCAATGACAGTTTTGAATTGCTGAAAAGTTTGTACTTCAAACAACTAAATAAACACCATTAAAAATCCGCTTTCCCCTTCACTGCGCTTGAATTGAGCTTAATTTTGCTATGGCGATGGATTCAAAGACAAAAATACTTTTTACTTAAATGTACTACTGGTAGATAAATTTCTCCTTTGACATTTAAGTAGTTTCTAAATTTCTCGAACTGTTTCTATTTACTTTTCATAACAATTTATATTCCTATAAAGGTTAGAGCTTTTTATGACTTTTTTAATCACAACCCCTTATTTAAAACAAAAGCTCTTATACTTTTTTTGTAATTACGTCTATAATTTTCCAAGATTAATTATTGCTTATTAACGTCTCACTACGAAGATACACAAGGGCCATTGGCGACGGATCTCGTAATTCTTAACCAAGGTCAAGAGTCAAGAACGGTACTTAAGCTGACAACGACAATTCTCTAAACTTCCCCATTACCCCAACCCTCTTCAGATTTAACATGTATTAACCCTTTGACATCGTGACCCTGTGCTTTTCCAAAAGTAGAGCTCAGTTTCGAATTTTTAGTATTTTGGGGGTAGAATATTTTTACATTTAAATCACATTTATTTTATTTTAAAATTAGTATACCTCAAAAGGAGTAAATGTTTATTTATTAGTCCTAAGTTGTTTTGAGAGCATAAGAGAAACGCACTATAACAAATTTAAAATAATTCGTAAATTTTTTTAATTCATTTTAATTTTTTTCGTATATGTATCACGAAACAAAAAACATTTTATTATTCAATGTTATAAGAATATCTCTACAATTTATGTATATAGTTTGAAAATGACAACTTATTAAATATTTACTTGAGTTGTGTAGTTACATTTCGATCACTGACGTAGCTAGCTCTGAAGGCCCTGTATCAAAATTCCCTCGGGCCCTTTTTTAGATATGGCGCCTTGTTAGTGGGACTGCAGTTACACATGTTGGGGCCCTTGTAGCTTGGGGGCTACGTATCACAGATACGGCGGTAGCTAGGCCCCTGATTTCGATTCATATATAGAATATACCTCGGGAAATAGCCTTTAAACAAGAATCTTGACGAGATATTTTTTTAATTATTGATTTAAAATTATAGATATTTCATTTGTGCAGGAATATATATTCCTGAAAAAACTATTTTTCTTTTATCTTAACCCTCTAAGCCGTCTGCACTTAAAGTCTTGACATTCTGGAGATGCTTCAGAAATACACCGCACATATTTTTTTACTTTCAGGAGGGGTTCTCAAAAGCGGTTGAGCCGTATTTTTAAGAATGCGGCTCGGCCGCTTTTGGGAATCTTGCTTGAAGGCAGAAAAAGCATCTCTGGAATGGCGGAATTTTACGTGCAGACCGCTTGGAGGGTTAATCGACTATATAACACATTTTTTTCAGGAAATGCAGTTAGAAGAGTGAAAATTGTCAATAATACTTTGGTAAAGCTCTGGCCCAGATGCAAGATGTTATCCCACTAATCATTGACTCAAATAGTTAGAGGATGTCCTCCAGTCGGATTGCAGGAAACTTGTTCTTATCGCAAGTTCGATTGGCGCGATTTAAGGATGGTCGGAGGGACAAATGAGCTCTATTAGGGAGAAGTCAGGCGATCCCGCCAGCCATGAAAGTGGAAAAGTATTAAGACATGCAGAAAAAGGCTTGATGGGTCCAGATCGGCATTATCCTGTTGAAATCAAATTCCAGGGATTCGTGAAAGGAAGGGTAACACCATAGAGTGTAGACAACCCATGGGATCTGGCTATCAAATGCAATCACAGCCCATTACTTTAGTTCATTACTTTTAGTTATAGAATAGACTCCATTATTTTAGTCCATTCTAGAAGCTGTATAGAAGATGGTAGTCAGATGAGCATCCCACCGTTGCCATGGACATTCCTTTTCTTCACTAGTCATCGGGGCTCCATTCGAAATGGAACTCCTCGCTACCCCTTATTCAGCGCTAGATAGTAGCGCTGTTGTCAAACCTTGGAAAGGGAAATTGTAAAAGTCCCTTTACTTTTTGACTTTCCCTCGTATATATATACACATATACATACTAAAAGTCCATAATGCCAGAAGTTCTTCATTTTACTGTTGAGCTCGTTAAAATTTCAATATGTTCTCAATCCTATATATTTTTCATAGGTTCTTTTTCCCCAGACTTTCGCATATTTTCAACTTTTAAAAGCAGTCTAGACTGAAAAGCTTCTGTAAATCCAACAGTAACTCTTCCAGAGCATGCATTTCTATTTTATCTGAGAAAAATATATCTTCTCGTTACTGAAATTAGAAGCTGAATCGAAAATTTTGCTCGCATTCAACTTGTAAGAAAAAAGAATATTATTTAAATTTCTTTTTCTCCTCGCCGAAAAGTTTAAAACATAATTTAAATGGAAACCATTTGTGTGTAGTGTATTTGAATTGAAAATAAATCTTCAAGGAAATACTTTCACAACTAGGAGTTTGTAGCAAAATATTCTTTTAAAGTTTCTGATGTAAAAGTAACATTTGCTCTGAATTTCCCAAATAAAAGTTACACATTTCACAGGATATATTATATGGAAAAAAACAGCTCTCATACAAACGATCCTATTCCGACTTCAAATTACGGTACGGTTGCGGAAAACGAGAGGTCATGGCATCTACGACGCGTCAGACGCGTCGTAAGTTCGAGTCCGGATTCCATCAAAGACACCACTTTGGCGGGATGCGTAAGTTAAGATAGTAAGGTGCCAGATCAGGTGCTATCCTCATGATTTGACCGCGGTTCAAAATTGTGAGGTCCGTCGCCCACAAAGCAAACTCGTGTTGCTTTAGCGTACGACGTTAATCAACACTCACTCGCTCCACTAAAGACCCTCCATTCAATTAGGTTGATGCACGTATAAACCTGTCAGAACTCAAAATTCTCATGTTGATGTGGTGTGTAAATTAAAATGAGTAGAATGTCAGTTCAAGTGTCACACATCCACGTCATTCGGCCATGGTTCATAATTACCAGCATATACATTGCTTCTAAATGTAACTTCAATAAGCAGTAAACCATTAAGTAGTTGCCCACTCATACAGACGATTATGTTTACATATTCTCCTCCCCTGAGAAAGTATTTCCATCTGAGACTGATTTTAAGTGGCCTGTAGCTTCTTAAACACTACAGCATCATCTTACCATAAAGGGGTTTTTTCCCTTTCTTTTAAACAGGCTTAAATACTGAATTATGCTGATTAAAGCTAACAAGATGGCAGATATTTATGACATCTATTTCTTATAAAAAGTTCTCTATCTTATCTTCGGTTTTTACTTAAACTCTCTCTCAACTGTTTAGATAATTGAAATCTAATAATTAATATATGGTTTAAAGTATCTCGCTAGAATTGTTTTATTCTTGTCACTTCCTTGTTACTAAGTGCTTTAGTTAACACACTAAGAAATTGTTAGTTTTATATTTAATGGTAAAAGATTTTTTTAAACAAATTTTCATTTTCAAGCCTCCACATTGAATACAGTTTGAAACATAGAATAACATTAGTTTCAGATATGTCACTTTAATGCACTAGCGTAAAATGTATGCAACCATATCTGAAAAATACAGTTGTTATTTTATTATTACTTTTTTCTTCTTTGTTCTAGAAGTTAAGCTTTAAGATATAACAGGGTATCAATTACACTACTGAATGCAGTTAAAAAGGAAATTTTAGAATCAAAAAGGCTCTGATATCAACATAATGAATTTATTCAAACCGCTTTTTGATGTTTAACTCACCAAGCAATAAAGAAATACAACGCGATTGATTGTAGAAGCAACAGCTTTTTGTAGTGTAATATATACTTTGTATAACAACTATATATACTTTGAATTCATAACACTTTCGAGGAAAAGAAATTTGCCATTTTCATGGATTAGTCCTGTAAAAAAACTCAAATCAGTCTAGCCTTACAAACAGCTTCATAATTTAAAGCATATCAAAACTTACCATTTTGTATATTTTAACAACTTTGCCTTATATTTAATGTGAAAGATTTCAATCCATTAAGGATCAGGTAATAAAACTGAATGTAAAATTTATCTATGGAATTACAGATTTAGAAGAAATTATAATCTCTAAATTTTTAAAATTTTATCTAAAAAAAAAGGATTTGAAAATATATAACTCATATTTATTTTTGATAACAAATAAATGGTAGTTATTCCAATCCTACTTACACAATTAACCATTTGTTTTTCTCTGCACAGCATGAAGGATTACCATATTCTTTACAGCATCTTTGGTTATCTTCACATGTGTAAACGTTATCCATATCGTACCATCCTTTTTCACTGTCAATCATGCAATCTTTTGAAGCTGAGAATATAAAGTATATCACATTAATGAATGGATTTGCAGCATTTTTCTGTTGCATCTCATACCATAAACATGAATTGATAAAGTATCATTTATATAACTAAATGTAAAAAAAAAAAAACAATTTTGTTTCATTAAAAATATTCTTTTGGCATAAAATTCATATATAAATAACATCATTATCAAAAAGCTAAATGTTAATCTTTATTTTATAACCAAACACATATCCTTCTGGTTTTTATGGAAATTCAATCAATACATCTCATAAGAATTTGAGTTAAATGTCACATATATGATATTTACGATTATTTATATCTTGCCCACATATTCACATTTTAAAACTATTCGTATTTACTGTATATTAAGTAATACAAAATTTGAATTGCAAAACAGATATGGATGTCTTTATTGATATGATAAAAAAAATATGTATTCGCCAAGGATTATACAAAAAACAAAAATAACAATCAAATTTCTTTACTGAAATCAGGATTATAATTCAAACGTCATATTTTAAAATATAACAATTCTGTTTTTGTGAGAAAAGTTTTCTAATAAAAAAAAACTATCCAAAAAGCTCAATACAAATAAATCTTAAATTTAACTTTAAACAAAAAATTGTCAGCTACTCCAATTATCTTACACATATAGGAAAAAAACATGTACAAATTAAAATCTCATCAATTCCATTTGTAGCCCTGTGTGAACGCAAATATTGAGCCTAGTTTTCTTTTATTCTAAAACTTCTCTTGCACAGATCTGAAGATTTCGATCTGTGTTTAAACCTATTCTCTGAAAATTCAATCAAGTGATAGAGGAAGTGTGGAAAAGTCGGAACTAGCGGAAAGCAAATAAACGGCAAAATCACTTTCTGTCATTTCAAGTGATGCAAGAAGCCTGGGGCTATTTATACGATGGGTCATATTCGAAGGGGTTGGTAAAGAATAAGATATTGAGCTAATTTTCTTCGTCACATATAATTTTTTTATTCCCTCAGTTCTTTTATAATAAATATGTGTTGGGCAATTCCAAAAAGGCTCATTTTATTTTAAGTCGCACTCTTTTCATTCGAGCGTTACTGAAACTTTAGTTTCCTAATTTTATAAATTTTATTATTTTTTAAGTCACATCAAATAACCACATCTCACTCTTTCTATTAATTTGAATGATGGTATAATTAATAACAGTTTATAAAAGCAACGGTACCTTGATTATTTTATATAAGTGGTGAAAGGTTTTATTAATACATATTTGATCTTCACACCCAGTTAGAATGGACTATATGAAGTTTTGCAGATTGAATGACGTGTTAATTAATATGAAATTCTAGAATAAATCAAATAAAATTAGAGGTGTCGAAATATTATAAAAAAAATTTTGATGAAAATGTATAATCTTTCTACGAGAACCATTTATTAGTCATATTATTGTTTTTGGAGCATCTGACATTTACTTAACAGCATACTTTGAATTTATCGAGATAGTTCAACATAATGAGACAAAAGAATAGTATTAGTTTTAGTCAAAGAAAAGATATGAAGAAACCAGTTTTAAAACATCTAAAACATTTCTAAGAATGTATATTCAAAATTTGAGTTTGCTAATGAATGTCATCTTGAATACTCATAATATTAAAATGTGCTGTCACTTATATTTTGACAATAAAAAATGGTGCTCTGTTTTCACATAATTAAATTATTTTCCACAACTTGAGAGAACAAAATTGAACTAGTTAAATTATTTAAAAAAAAACGCTATTGGTTCGTTTCATAATATGTTTTGTCTTGAAATTTATTTCGTAATTCAGCTAAATTTCTCTCAATACTTTGAAAGAAGATATTTTTACTATACATTTATCCTTCTTGACCCTTAATTACTTTTTATATTAAAAGATAAAATTTCATTTCTTATCCTTAATTTTTCATTAACATTTCGAAAAATTGCAAAACTATAGGAACCACCGGATGTTCACTAATTTGTAGATCAACAAGCATTAAAAAATTCCATACACATTATAAAAGGGAGATGTTTGCATTTCCTCCTAATGCTATACAAGTTTCCAGTTTTTTAAATAAAATAGGAAAATAGTGGGGAATATAATTGATTCTTAACGATTTATTGGAGGTACTTTAGATCATTTTTATGAATTATATTTCTTACCTTTATCTTCCTTCTTTTAATGGTGAATGTGAAAAAACTACTCTCAACCTAAATTTCAGAGATCAATGTATAAATTAGCTTTTAATATAGTTTTATTGATCCCAGAACTGAAATATAATTTTTTTATAAAATACCTGTTGTATATATATCTTAGTACATGATACTTTTAGTCTTAAATCTATAGAAAGTTATAATCATTTATTCAAAAATTAAAACAATGCAATTTATTCCGAAATTTTCTAACAATAACTAAAAATTACATATTTTACAAAGAAAACTTTCTTCCTTAAAACACAGTATTTTACCCATTAAAACGAGAATATATTAAATTTAAAGAAATGTTCAATTCTTTAAAATTTATTTAAATTAATACAAACTTACACTGTCCTTTGACCTCTTCTTAAACTAAATTCTTTTCACTCAAAATGTGTCCGGCATGTGTCTGCGTTATAATCACCCACTTAGCGAAATTATACACCATTTTGTTCGCAATAATAAGGAAAATTCTAAGACTTATAAAGTACAAATTTATGTTCTGTCACTCTTGACGTATTTTTAAGCTCTCCCTCCTTTTCATATCTCCTTATTTTAAAGCTTTTTAAATTTACTTATGTAAAGAAAACTGCTAAAAATTGACTGACGTAAAGCGTTGCATAAAACAATCTAATCGGTAACGTAAAAAATTTTACAAAGAGGCAATAATATCTTTTACTGTTCAGCAAAAAAATTTGTCCCAAATAAATTAAAGAATATATCATTCAAAAATTATACTAAAAATTGAACGTTCATGATGTAATATTTTACAGTTATGGCTCAAACATCTGCTTTTCATATAAATAACAAAGATTGAAATTGTATATTAAAAGGCTGAAATGCAAAATTATATACAAAAATATGTAAGAATCTTTTTTTGTAATAAAATGTTTGTATCCTAAAATTAAAAATTGAGTTCATTACGATAGCTTTCCTTGTAATTTATATCTGTGCTACTAAAAAAGAATTCATCTACAGAGAAATAACTTTTGAATCTTTTTCAATCCGGGCTTTTTTCGAAAAGAGTATTTTATGACAGAACTATCTCCTTCCTTAATACATTCCTATGAATATGTAAAAGGGAATGAAATTAAATTTTTTGAAGTTTCAGAAAACTTGGTATCATATTTACTTTCACATGCACAAAGAAAACTCAAAAGCTAACTCTCAGAATTCCCCAGCCTTCCCACAGAACTTTTAACTCAGAATTAACGAGAATTATTTTTATCCGTCATCATTAAAAGGGTATAATTCAGCCTTTACTTTTACCTCGTAACCTTTCAAATGCGAGCCCATCCCATACCGTCGGGAAGAGGTGTTCTGGTAATGGATTTGCCTCTAACTTAACTGTGCAGTCTGTGTAATAAAAGAATAATCTTCGGGTACAAAAAAAAAAAAGTGAGATTAATTTTGAATCGAAAATTGGGAGGGAGGGTGTTTGCTGTCAATGAGATAAAAAGATTATTACACTGTTTTAAGGATAATAATGATTCACGCTATAAGAATGAAAGCAGAAATATATCCTAGTTTTCAATCATTTTACCTTTACGGTATAATATTGATACCTATTGTGCTTTTTGTATAATTAAGTAATTTAAAATTACTTAATTACGTTTCTTTATCAACTCTTTTAGATGGATGAAAAAATATTTTAATCAAAATTTTCTTTTGTCTGGGTTATTTAGAATACATTAAAATATATTATCATTATAAAAGATTTAAACAAAAGAGTATTGCAATCCTGAAAAATCAAAAATTACATTAAATATGTATTTTGTGTACATTAGTGCAAGCATATCTTCAAATTTTAAGAGATAATTTTGGAAAATTTCTTATTGTAAGTTTGTAATTTTTATATTAACCTCCTTCAAATGAATACAGATACCTATGTACATAACATCTTATTTTTGTATTAATTATGTTTGTGTGAATCTAGTTATATTTAAGTATGATTAACAGGACTAAGGAGTTGTATTCATTTTAAACAAATATAATATAGATTCAATGCATTCATTCAAAATATACAATATGAACTTCTCTTAAAGTAATATTCCATAAAATTCATATTAATATTATTCTTATTAATCAAATATTTAACAAACTGCATTTAATCCACTTCTTTGTCTTACCTACATAACGTTTAAATTAAATATAACAGAACATTTTCCTACATATTTAAAGGCTAATAAATATACTAAGATTAAAAACCATTACTTTATTTTAAAACTTAGATAATCTAAATACTTTTTTTTTAAAAAAACATGTTTTATTTTTATTTAATCTATAGCTAAGATCTCAAGGAAATAAAGAAATAATATCTAATTTTAGAAATTTAATTCATTTATAGCAAAAGGTCTTTGAAAATCTTTTTTTATCTTTCTCTCACTTGTTGTGCGTATGTGTATGTACACACACACACACACACATATAATACATATACGTATATATTTATAATAAAGAACTGCTTAGACTTGATTTTGTTTAAAGTATAGAAGAAAAGTGACATAATTTAGCAATAAAAATGAATACAACTAATAAAAAATTTCATAGAGCAGTAAGAAAGCACAAAAAATTTCTCATACAGTTCAATATAGTTAAGCTTACGGTTGTACGAAAACTTTGCAATAGAAAATTAAATATACGATGACAAAATTGTATTTTAATTGTTTAGTTCAGAGGAAAAAACAAAATTACTATTTTGCTTAAATAATTTGGACATTAACATTTTATTATAATATATCTTGATATAAAGTAGTAATAACTTTTCATGACATTCAGCAATTTTTGCATCAATACTTTATTGTATACCTAAAACTCTTCATAATGTTAGTTTATATAAAGATTAAGACTGGATGTATTGCTCCAAACATTTAGAAAAGAGTCTTATTATGTTTCATAATGTCATATTTAATACATTAAGGGGACACAGTACGATACAATTGACAAAAATCGGTCAAAAAATCAAATCTAATTTTTTTAGCCTAAATTATTCTCTATATATATTCCTTTAACCTCACAAAATTTGAAAGCTCTAAACTTAAAAAACGCAGAATTATTATAGCTTTTATTTTGGTTTTTATTCACATTCCTATGGCAAATCAAAACTTTAAACGGACTTATCTCAGAAAGATAAAATAACTAGTTTGTCTTCATTTAAAATGCTAAGGCTTTTTTTTCTATTGTGCCTAGTGCTTTGATTTTTTTACCTATTGATAATAATACATGTAACAAAAGTTGGTATGCATTTTTGATCAAAGCAATACTTATTTTTTAAAAAATAACTGAACTCAGAATTTATACTTTTTTTAAGGAATTTTCAATAAGCATTCATAAAAAGAAGTATTGTACGAATACCAATCATGTTATCGCAAAACCCATACCAACTTATGTTATGCGTGGTTGATGTACTTGTAAATCAAATTTCATGTGTGTACGTTAATTCTTGTAGAAGGAATAGCATTTTAAAATCATAAGTTTCAAGTTTTTCCCTTAAAAAATTAAATGGTTAGCTTTTTATGAAATTTTGAGCATAAAATCTGTTTTACATAGTGTACGCACATGGGAGGCAAGCAAAAAAATTTTGAAAATCCTTAAATTAAAAATTTTAATGTAAAACGTACCTGTCCCCTTAATTAGGAAAAACAAAAACGTGGAATAGCAGTTTCATTTAATTTTTTTTCTGGATAGACCAGTCTTTTCTTTAACAATTCCAAATCACTTCAAGAAATGTACTAATCATATGCTTTCCTAGTTAAGTTTAATATTTATGCACACACATACACATGAGATATTTTTTTATAAAAATTGAGAAATATTCTACCGACTCTCGATAAGTATAAAACGGTATGAACTGGTTACATTCTTTTGTAAAAGTTCTATTGTTTATATGTTAAGCGATCGTTAAAGTCTTTTTACAATAAATCAAAGTTCATTGTTTCGTACTCATTTACCTTTTATTGCTTCTCTCATCCGTATCACTTTCAGAATACCTTTATTTAAAACGTCTGAGGATGATGTCATATTTGAGAATAGAAGACTAATAAATTTTCGCACAATCATAATTGTCATTCATTCATTCAAAAATAAAATTAACGATGAAGCTAGAGGAGAAAACTTTTCCACTTACGTATTCATTGAATTGCTTAGTTCTCAATCTTATACAGTTATATTAAAAAAGTTATAAATACCGGAGGAAAGTTTGATATTTTGGTAAAGATAAAATGAAGGATTATTTAAATTTATTAACATCATAATTTATTTAATTTCTTCAATATTTTCTTAACCTCCAATAATCTTGAAGTACTACAATGTTATAGGCAGCTTGCTTTTTTGCAAGTCCTTTAACCCAGTGCTTCTCAAGCATTCAATACTTGTGACCCAATTTTCAATCATAATTTCATCTCACACACCCCTCCCATCTCTTCTATATAATAACAATGTATTGAATGCAATAATAATGTACTTTAATGTTAAAGCTACAATACTACCTTAATTATAAATTGCACAAATTATCAAGATAAGTATTAAATTTTGTATGTGATAAGACCATGGAAGAAAGTTACTAGTAATTATTAAACTTGTTCTTAACTTAGTATTGATAAATTTATTATCAAATACATTGTGCAACTTAGTATTGATAAATTTATTATCAAATACATTGTGCAGTACTGATACATTTATAAGTATATTTTAACAGTTTAAATGTGTATTTTATTTTTATCATTATACCAGAATGCATTTTGTATTGCTTCCTTTTCAGTAAACTAATATTTTTTTTAAATAATACTTTGTTTTCGATATGCTTGCAGCCTCCAAGTAGTATTACCTCGCTCGTCCCAGATATACATGCCCTACAGTTTAAGAAACTCTACTTTAACCCAAGCAATAAAATAATGTTTTCGCATTTGCTATGAAATAGCATACTACCTATAATCTCTACAAATATAAAAGGACGTTCCAAATTTGAATCAACTGTCACGGCGAATTTTTCCCTCTCCAAAATTTTTATTTTACTCAACAAAGATGGAGTTTTAAACTTTTTTGAAATAGAAACTGATATAATTCCTCAATTCCGCGTAAAAATATATTATTATCACAATTCATCGAAACGAAAAAGCTGCAGAAACTTATTTCAGATATTTTTTATAAACTAAATATTTGCTGTAAATTAAACTTTAAAGATAAAAAAGACATTCTATTTTAATATAATATCAGATTTGTATTATAATATGAGCAGAAAAAAATACTATAACTAATGTCAAAAACATTCTATTTTAAAAACTCCAGGAAAACGTGAATTTTTTTCCTCTTCTTCGTCACTTTGATTGTCTGCGCTTGATAAAAAAGGTTCTTAAAAAATAAATTCTTATTTAATAAGTTTTAATACTTATATGAACAAAGTATTACGGATATGATGTGTTTAAGCTCACTGTTTGGTGTTAGAATCAATATTCCTTATAATTATTAATATTTTTTATTAATATTGCTCGCGGTTAACCTGATAACTGAAACTAATCAAAAGATTCAATACATTTTATTTGAAACTTATTTTTTACGAAATAACTGAATTATTTATATTGTAAAGGAAGACTAAATTTTTTTGTAACTTTTCCTATAATAAAACTCAAAACTCATTCAATAATCATTATTTTAATTTATTAAATAACACAATTGTCCTTGATTTTTTTAAATGATACTCTTTATGCGTATTAAGTTCAGGTAATGTTATTTTTGAGTTAAAGGTACCTGTGCAATTTGTTAAGTACCATAATAGTTTTCAATTTCTACATATTTTTTAAGAAAATTATCATATTCTAAGAAACTAGAAAATAGTTACGAATGAAAGCGAAAAATTCTCTCTTCAAGAAAACAAAAGGAAAAAAAACTTGGGAATTAGAAAAAGGGAAAAATAAAAAGTAAAATATAAATTACATAATTCCTACTCGTTGAAAGAAAGTTATACCTGATACATCTCAAGGATTCATACTAAAACAAAATGCTTCGTAAAACTGCAACAAAAATTGGTAATAAAAATATGTTTTTGTCCATCAATGAATATATTAAGTTTATTTTTCGATAAGAAATGTTTAAAATAATAATTCTGTAAAACATTTGAAAAAACTCCCTTTCGAAAATAAATATTCGTTCATTTTATACAAACATTTCAATAAAAAAAAAGCTAAAAGGGAGACTTAAGATTAATATGTTCATTTTATTTGGAGATAAATATGCTTTCTTAAAGATTTTAAGAAGAGTGTATGCTTGAATTATGAAACTATATCCTATTTTTTGAAGCATATTTCTTTGAAACGTATATATAATGGAGCACATAAATTACATTTCCCAGGCGGATATGAAATGGGGGGAAAAAAGAATTCGGATGGTGTTTCGAGCGTGTGAGCCTTTTAAAAAAACTAGATGCATTTTTTATCATTTCTTTGCATGATTCCTTTTTCATTATTCATACACAATATGGCAACAATAACATTTTCGATCATGTTTTCTTTAGAGTAAATAAATAGTATGATAGGGTAAATTTATTATTCTTCACATCGGTTTCGACGAGGATTTATATATTGTTCTTTATAAAAAGGACGATGATATAAAATTTAGCCTATTTAACGTTTTGCAGAATTACTTGTATTAGTTTGGATAGTTTCGCTTATTTTTGTAACTTACGTCTTGCAATATAAAAAAAAATGTCTCAATCTTTTTCAGTATAGAAATATTTCTTAGAGGAAAAATAGGAAGTGAAAAAAATATATAAATAAAAGGAAATATAAGCCTCTATTTCTTTTTATTTATATTTTTTCACTTTTTGCATAATGTAAGAAAAAAATTACGGCGTAACGCAATTTATACTTAATCAATGTTTATTTAATGAAGGTGTAGCGAAATCCCCACGCACACACATATAAATTATTTTACAAATGATACATTCATTTCAATACCTTGAGAAGACATCGGACTTTGAAGTTCATTGTCATTCATTGCTTGAGGTAGTTTATGCTTAAAACTTACTAAAAGTTCAATTTTGATGTCAGCTATTATAAAAATAACTGACTTATATTTCCCTGTTTCACTCGATAAATAAACTGAATAGTCATAACAAAAATTGCTTATACTAATCACTTGCTAAATAGTCGACTTTTATTAACCACACTGAGTGAAGAGATCACCAGGGGATTTAGTCTAATTTTAATTTAAACGGATTTCTTTGTTTTTCTAATTCGTTTACTCAGATTTTCTCATATTTGAAAATCAACATTATCCCAAAATCTATAAGATTTTAAAAAACACAATAATACTTCTCATTACATCATGCATGCAGTGCAGGGAATGTGCTGCAATTTTATTCTGAGTATCTGTTAAACAATGCACTGTCTCGTTTAAGGTATCCGACTACGTTCGGAACCATGATTTAAAAAAAACGCATAAATGTATAATTTTCATGATATTTA
>BMAV01006361.1:32600-49577 GCA_019973955.1 Trichonephila inaurata madagascariensis
TTTCAAATTATTCATAAATAAGACTAATTCCATTTTGTGATTTAATTTAAAGGATTAAATGATATCCAGAATCTTTGGTATTATCTTGTTTCCTTAGAGATTCTCTTTATTTGTAAAATCAATGAAATATTTTAATTGAATGCAAATATATATCAAGCAACGTTTACTTCTCTAATTAAACATGCATTGACTGTTTAAACACCCTTTTTAATACTTTTTCAGGATGTTCATGTTCAACTAAAAGCTAAAATTTATGCATGTGTTTTTATAAATATTAGAAAGGGTATGTTAAGAATTAGTAGTTTATATATATATATATACATTTAAATCATTTTCCAAAGTAGATAAATTCCAAGCAAATAAATATTTGTTGGGTTAAATGTTTGCAAAATAAGGAGAAATTTCTATATCAATAATTATTTGTTCCTTAAAAAAATATTTCAAAATTTACTTCTCTGTTGTCAAAAGCAATCTGGAACCTTTGTTGGAAGAAACGGTGTTTAATGATGTATTTCGTAAATGACTTTCATGCTCCATAGAAACGATCAATATCTAGTCCTTGTACGTATGAATGACTACATATTGCTAATAAAATACTCGTACATTATTGTAGCTAGCATTTTCTTCATTTCACAAATGAATTTATCATTATTTTATTAGAAAATGTACTTATTACGATATTTTGATGAAAACTAAGTTTTTGGAGGAGTCAAATAAGTTTCTATAAAAAAGTTCACAATTTTGGTGTTTCTCGATAAGCAAAAAACTTGGATTAAGTACACTTTGGCCGAAATAACAAAAAGTTCTATTACTACTTTAGTAAAAGTATGAGTACATATAAGTGGCATCCACATAAACTACGAATTCTATAGATATTGTTTCAAAATGTTTCATTGCATATTATTTTTACACTATTAATTTACCAATTTTTAAATATTTTATGCTATAAATAGATAACGAACACTTAGCGCCTTAAATTGAGAAATTGTTGGTGTGTGTGTGTGTAATACATTCCAGTTAATGAAAAAAGGATTTCTGAATAAACTATGCATTTCTAACTAATTAGAAAAAACGTAGTTTATAATCCCTTTTAACTATCTTTCAAATATTTCATTAATCATTTCTTGCTGATTCGTCTTACCTTACACTAAGTCCACTTTTACTTGAATAAACAAATCAACAACTCAAGATTTCGCTAGCTCATATTTTTCTTTGTGTGAGCTCAGTTACATTATCTGTGTGTATCTCAGTTATTCGTTATTTTTCTTTGAAATTTCCTTTTTTAATTTTTCATTGTGCTTTAATTTTAATTAAACATACTAATCTATCTCCTGGAAAACATGAAATAACCACGGTTACAGTTCTCACACTTTTGAAAAAAGTACTAACCGTCCGCAAAATGCAAATCCTATCAGAAAATGCTCTTACGACGTACACAGTTATTACGTATAAGACAGTTTTAAATAATGCGAAAGAATTTTACAGAAAATACTTTTACGTGTGAGTGCATGGTTTTCAAGACGACAGTTTTGCCTAATTGGATAGAAGGTATATTTTTTCCCCTTCTTCTCATTTGGGAATTTTCTAGTTCTGTAAAATTACTTTCTTTACTAAACACTGTGTATGAGCAGAAAGTTTTCATTAATGCACCTAAAATGGCTTCTTCCTCCACTTAAGAGTAAATTATATAAATCCTTTTATTTCTTTTAACAATTACATGAGCTGAACGGTTGATAATCCCTAACATTGCGGTTAATTAAAAGATTTTCTCTTTCTCCTCTTTCCATCCATTTTTCTCTATCTCTCCTCTCTTTTTTTATTTCTCTCACCATATCTCTCTACCTCTATCAATACTTTGTCTCATTATGTTATGGATAAAAGGTAAATAACTAAATCGATGAGATTTCTTTGTTTTTGTAAATCCCTATTTTATATTTTTCCCCAGTATTATTTATTTTTATTTTTAATGCCATAAAAACACATTATGTATCAATTTAAATAAAAATACTCTGGTTTCTTAAAGCTTTACCAATCTAAAAGAATAACATTTCAACTATTTAAGGTTTTAATTATTTGGAGATCTAAAAAACCAAAATTGTAACGTATTTCATCTATCTGAAATATTATTCAATGTTATGCATTATTTTCCATTTCAAATATTGATTTTATCAAATTTTCAATGTTTTAATTTCTTCTATGGTTTTTAAAACTTAACTGAGTTTCATCAACAAAAAAGGTTGAATATTTAAAAAGTAAAAACTAGAACTAGTTTTTGATACAGAATAATGTTAAACATCAAATTTTTTAATCCTAAATAAGCCCACATTGCTTATTTAAGAGTTTCTGAACAGCAAAACTGTCCAAATATATTCACTTCCGCAGTTACACCATCTTTTATTTATATTTTGTTCTAAAATATTGAAACTTTCCTATGTTCTTTTATTTAAATTAACAGTAACTTCTATATATATATATATATATATTTCTCTTAAGGTCACACTAGAAACTATCTGACATATTTTTAACGAAAAACCTCATAATTTCAAACCAGGGACTTATAACGAAAAAAAAAAACCTAATACCTAATTTCCATACCAGACTATATGAGAAATTTAAGATTTAATTCCATTTAATGTGCAGCAATTGGTAGTATTCTGCATTATTCATCATTCATTTAAAGATCGACGAGATTGGGTTTTTTTGGGGGGGGGGGGGTGCTTGGGAAAATTTAAACAATTTTTAATGCAACAGCAAACTTTTAATTATTTATATTCTTTTAGTAAATAGGCTATGAATTACCTCTAATATTTAGTAAATATTGTAAAGAATTTTTACATGCATTTCTTACCATTGAAATCGTCTCTCTAAATGTATGTCACTATGTCTCTCACTATGCAGTCTCGATGAAATGAAAGATTTAACTTGCACGAATTGAACTTGTAATTAATTATAAGCCTATTGTATTAAAAACTTAACAGATACAAGAAGTGAAAGAGATACCTATCTAAATAAAAAAAAAAATTTGCATAATGCTATGATTTATGAGATCGAAATTAAAGTAACTTATAATTTCTAAAAAACAAGTTAAACATTATCCACTGAGATATCAGCTCTTAGGTTAAAAGAATGATTTGCAAATCTTTGTGCTACTTTTTGTTAGAAGATTAGCTTACTTATACATATTAAGATATACAAGAGAAAGCAGTTATTTGGAACAATAAGGTTGCTCAGTATTATATTGAAGTTTTTTTTTAAAAAAATAATGTGGTGCTTGCGTTTATATTTTTAATATGCAAATTATGTATTGTAAATAGCAATGCTGCTGAGTGTGACGTATTTATAATTAATCTAGATATAAATCCCACTCTCACACACAGGCATTCTTTTCCTCTGGCACTCTGCGATAACACGTTTCCGCACTCAGCAAAGTATAGTGAGGAAGCCTGAGTTATGTATGTATTTTATTGTCCATAAATTAATTGCTATAATCCTAACAAGGCTTTATTGTATTGGAGTCAACAGCACATGAACTCTACTATCATAATAATACAATATGACCATATTTTTCTTGTAAAAATAAGATCTCGATCCATAAATAGTATGAAACAATGCCATGCCGCATCATTGAGTACGTCGTTTACAATAGTGGGATTATTTTTCTAACGCATTCACACACACATAGCTTTAAAATATCTCATCATGTTACTAACTTTAAATTACTAATTATTTGATATGTATACATACTCGTATATATACACACATAAACCCTATTGGATATCTAAAATATAACACCATAAAAGAAGCACCCATACTGCATTAATTTTTCACCGTGTATGAACCTCGATGGTATACACCAGGGGTGGCGAACCTTTATGGATCAGAGTGCCATTTTTTCTAATGAGGTATATACGGGCCATCAAATAATTTTGATCTGTGATTATTGGGAAAATAATAAAACTAAATACTAAGAACACAAAACTCTTTATTTACTATGAAAAAAAAATTTTGCACTGTATAGTTATAAATGTTTTAGTTATACGTGTAATTCAAATTAAAGAGTAACATTAGTGGGATTTCTGTTGTTGCAGATTGTGTGTGTGGGGATGACAAGTAACTTATATTAGGATTGTAAGATATTACTTTTAGTAGGATGCATGTTCAGTTGGAATCATCTGCCAATCGGTTTTTAATTAATTAATTATTTTTGCTGTGGTTCACTTTTTTGAGTAGAGGATTTGCGATTTGTTTCAAAATGCCATTTTACAGACGATGTTATGCATATCACTAATCCAGAACATAAAATACATACCGCTTTATCGCCTTTAAAAATAATTCCATATTTCTAGATTCACCAAACCTTAAATTCTCTGTTACACATACTATCTTGCCCTTTTTATCTTTTTGTTCTACTAGCCATGTTAAATAACAGTTAAAAATCGTAAATATAACACAAACTTTAAAATGCAGTTGCGTCCATGAAATTGACTAAGCTAAGCGTAGACAAACTTTGCATCATAAGCAATTGTAATCCCCGACGTAACTAAGGCAAGACAAAAACAAATGAGTGTGCTCCCCGCCACACTGCGACCGATCACTCGCGTTTGTTCCTAATACTCCAAAGTGAACTTTGTTATTTTGAAATAAAATGCAAATCATTTTGATCGCTGGTGTGCCCAAAATATTGTGTCACGTGCCATGAATGACACGCGTGCCAATGGTTCGCCATCCCTGGTATACACAAATGCTTATTATTTTAGCACAGAAGCACATCATTGGTAACTGTAAAGCTAAACCAAGCGCCATGTAGAATGCCGTTCTGAAGTAATTAAATTACTTTTTCGTGGGTTGTTTTGCATGAGCAGCTTCAGTATGACTCAAAAAATTATGAGAGGGCCATTCGAGACTGTTTCTGAGTTCCATCGAAGAAAAATTTGTACTGTAGAAAATGCGAATTATCTTTCCAAGAAATTGATGATCATAACGGACGTAATCAGATTGCAGTTATGACGATCTATAATCGATTAATGTATGACAAATCGATGGCCCCGATTGCATCAGTCTCGTCTTACCACTTACACGGGATGATAAACATTGTGCGTAAAGCAGTGATGGGTCACTCTGCTGCATCAGACACCATACATGGACAAATACGGTTTGTAGCCCAAAAATTGGTATCCGCAAGTACCATCCGACTACGTTTGTAGTGTAGTGGAATGTAAACAATATGTTCATTGCTGTGATTATTTTTTTCTCAATACCATGGGTGTTTGCGTCTGTAATAGTGGAATGAACGGAAAATATTGTTTTACAGATAAATCACGCTTCTGCCTGCAACTTGGTCGGAGAATATATGTATGTCTGGAGACACCACCGTAAAGAGAGGTTGCGTGATTGTTGCCTTATCACCACAACGTTCTTCGGATACCATACGGTTTGAATGAACTTAGATTTTTCTCTCCCCAATTCCCACCTTGTCTGTGCGTGCGTGATACAAATCCATTTTTACAATATCACATTAATCATTGAAGTATACCGTCTATCAAGCCTTGTCTCTCCGTTGTTTCTCTGTCGACAGAAGATTCTTAAAGTGACTTCTATGGAACTTCCTTGCAAAATAATAATCCTAGACCTTTCGGGAATTTTCAAGATACGCCTACTTTTATCATTAAATTTGGTGACTTTGTGACATTTGGTGCCCAAATTTATCACTATGTCAATCGTCGAGGTCACTCCCTTTCATATGTTACATAAAAAATAATCGCCTTTTTTTGCCTTGCAAACGATCTTTCCAACCAATGTACCGTTACGGCAAAAAAGCAGTGAGAGTTCAAAATTCCCGTGAGTGAGTGAATATTAACGTTGCACTGTTCAGCTACACGAGGGCTTTTGGCGACGGACCACGTAATGTAATTTTGAACCATGGTCAAGTGACGTGGACGACACCTGAGCTGGCACCCCCCTCTCCTAACTACCACACCACACCAACGGGAGGACGTTTCAGCTCTCTACAGATTTAATGTGCATCGCTGCCCTACACGGTGGGTCTTTAGTGGTACTGGGCTCTAACTCATGACATGCCTGTCATGATCCGATACCTTGACCACTGGGCTACCGCATCCCCCAAAATTCCGTATCGGAATCAAAATATGTAATTAAGTAAAGGGAAAACTAGGTTTTTTTTCAAAAACCAATTATTCGTACAGACGTTTGAATTTTGTTTCATAAATATATAGTGCTTTCATAACTCAGCAAAAATATAAAATTCTGATATATATATATATATTATTTTTTATGTTTCCAATGTGACATTTTTTAAAACTGCTTTCTGAGACTTCCGAAGAAAAGTTGTCTTTTCACTTTCTCATTGAATTAAATCAATGAGTTACATTCTTACACTTTTTTCAATTTTTCAAATGAACAAATTATCTTCTTTTAAAAATATTCTTGCTTAAATTTCTTTCAATATTAATTTAAGTATTCCTCTTTTAATCCTTCCCAATATCGATTTTTACATATGCACCTATTTAGAGAGACTTTAATGTATAATCTTTATTCACAATATATCTAAAGTAAGAAATCACACGTAATTTTTAAATTTTTCTCTTGTATATAAGCGGAAAATATTTAAAACTAATCTGATACCTCTAGTGTTATTTTTTTCCAGACTTTATAACTATTTGTAACTATTTTGAAAATCAATAACCATAATCACGAAATAAGAGTTATTCACGTCGTTATTTAAAGAATGGAAAAAATACAAAAGAAAGGAACACAATAAGAAAAATTGATGTTTATGTAAATAATTATACTATGTTTTATTTATTATATAACTATACATTCATAAAACAAAATATTTCATTTCATAAAAACCTAAACAAAAAATTCAACAGCTTAAAACAGTATAACAGAACATCAAGTAATATTAAGTTATGTAGGACGTATTTAATGATGATTCAGAATCCATAGGATTTGCTCGTTCATACGTTTAGTATACATTGTATACAAAAGGACACCATAAAACCGCTCAACTTATTTTAATTAGGGTTTTCTTTTGTAATGGACTTAGCTGTCATCAATGTTGTAATCTCCACGTCTGCAGTGGATTATAATAGTTCTGAAAAAAATAAACATATTTACAGTTTATTTTTAAATATAATAAGGATATACAAATGATTTAAATATATTTAATTTTCCTTTAATAAAATTAAAGATGTGAATTAATTTATCTCTAAAAATGATACTCTTTTTAACTTTTTTTTAACTAGTTCGGGACTAAAAGTTTCCCTAGTATAATAATAATAAATAAATGGAAAAAGGCAAGTAAATCGAAAGAGAGGGAGTGTATATTAACACCTCACTCTAAAGTAACGTAAAGGCAATTCGCGTTGGATCTTGTAATTCTGAACCATGTTCAAGAGAGGAGAACAACATCTGAGCAGGCACCTCACTCTCCTAAAAATTCTACATCTCATCAATGTGAAGGATTTAATCCACCCCAGATTTGTCATATATCAACCTCTCTACACTACGGATCTTCAATAGCATCAGGACTCAAACCTATGACTCAAGAATGCCGACCATGATTTCGAGATCATGACCACTAGGTTCCCGCTGCCACAAGTAAACCAAAATAAAAAGGGTTAGTAAAAAGATATGAATAAAATCCCAGAATTGTTTTCAAAAACACTTTTACACATAAATAGAATTACTGCATGCATTGACCTGTAACTGACTTGGAAAAGTGAATTCAGAAAACAAATATCTATTCGCAGTATAAGTGGACATTTTAGTATGCCCTTGGAGCTACTGTTTAAAAAAACCATTTCACCGAAAAACAAATAAATAAAGCCTTAATTTTAGTGATCAAAATAATATAGAGACTAACCAGAAAACATGGTACTTTCCAATCAATTAATCTACAATGTAATCGCAACGGCAATTTCTGTCTCCTAATTTATGTAACGAAGTTACTTGCCTAGTATATCTTAAATTGAATCGATACAAAAAGTAATATCGTTATCACTTTTTCTCACTCATCCCTTTTTTTATTATTATTAAGTAATTCAATACATAACCTAGTTTTTCATAGCAAATTCAATAAAATAATTTGAGGCAAATAAAACATTTATGAATTAGTTACTAATATTGGTAATATACGAGAGTTTTTACAATCATTTTTAAAGAATCCAAAAAAAAATTGAAAAATATATAAATTTTCATTCTTCATTTACAATAGTTAGCTTTTTTCTGTTTAACACTAGAAAGACTGAAACTTAGTATATACCTATATTGCCCAAAAGCTGTCAAAATGATTGTGAAAGAATAACTAATGTGTAAAGAAATTTGCTTAAAACTAATTTTTAATATTTTTATATTATTTACAGTCATATAACACCTTATATATTAGTAAATATTAAAAATAAAAAAAGTACTTTACTTGAAAATAATAAATTCTAAACATTTCTAAGAAATTGTGTCATTATAAACGTAATTGTTTTTCTAATTGAAATATAAAAAAGCAGTCAAAATGACTTCCTTGGGCAATCTAGTATTAATATGTTTTTGTAATGTATTTTTTTTTTCTTACAAATCGGTCAATCCCTTATAATACATATATATTTTATCGCAATATAATCATTCACTGTATAACGGGTCCTATTCGCGATTCCTACTAATAATCTTAGGAAAAATCCTTCTGAACAGTTGTATGAATATAGAATCACCTTCACAGTAGAGAAACCGTGATTTATGTAAATGTGCATTGCTATTTAAAGTCAAGCAAAGAGAGAAAGGGAGTCGATTGTCGTCAGGTTGATACTGAAGTTACAGCTATTGTATAATAATTGAAGCCGTCAGCGTTTCAGAAAAGAGATCGGAGATGCCAACGGAAAAGGATCATCAGTGCTGTGGAATTAACCATCAGTTAAATGATCTAATTAATTGTTATAGATATTTTTGTCAGTAATTAAGATGACCGCTCCATTTGCTTAAGGTAAGATTTGATAATAAATTGATACGCAAAATAAAGGTGTTAATTTTGTTAAAATGCCTCTTGATTCTGGGCATCCAAATCCATAAGAGACCGAAGGGAAGCAACATCTGTATTTTAGAACTGAGAAATATGTGCTTATCTTATTAGTTTTTTGCAATATATTTCGAATTTGAAACTAATGTAAAGTCGGTTGCAAATACTTTTATAATATACAACAGAAAAATATGAAAAGATAAATTTTGTTAAATGTTAGTAGTGAAACACTTCTTAGTCAAGAAAGTTAAAGTAAACTAGTTAAAATAAACTTCCATTATCTAAGTAGTAGTTTAACTTTTATATTCGGTTTTCCTGCAGAAATTTGTATTCCTTAGCATTCTAAGCATTTTTTGGCGATCAATATATGTTACCAATACTCTAACTGCTTAGTGAGAAATTACCCTAATTGCCATTAGAGAATAACTTAATGAAATATTTCCCTAACTTCCTTCAAACGCGTTTAAGTTTAAAACTGAATACTTTCTAACACTTTCAAGTAGCAAGATTTGGGTGAAACTATTTACTTTCTTTAAAAATAGACTGAACGAAATATTGGTTTCCTAGAGACTACATTCCATGAATCATGTTAGCTCTGACAGTAGTTTTCTGACGTCAGATGTAGGAACTGACAGTGACATCATAAATTGCTCTTCTCAAGGGATAAATAATGAAAACAAAGTACCCAAACCAAATCGTGACATTTATATTTTCATTCATGATACATCAAAACTTGGTACTTCTTAGTTCTAAGTTACAGTACCTTAAACAGAATAGTTTCATTTTTATGAAGCAAAGAAAAATTCAGCTTTCATTGTGGAATCTCAACTCAATTGTAGATTCAAATAACTGTTTGCTTACATATTTTTTTCTTTGGTAGGAGAATGGAATTTGTTGCACGCTCTTGTGTGTTACACCTAAGCCTAAGAGTTTGCTAATGTGTTAATGTGACTATACACCCAACTATCTTTTACACGATTTTGAAATAACACGGCACGCAAATATAATGAATTTTTTTTTACTCGAAATTTTTGTTTTTGTACAACTTTCAAAAATATTTGGGGATTGAGGCTTTTTGAATAAGGACGATTTAATCGAATTCATGACAGTTAATAATAATAAAGAAGTCGATAATTACGAAGTCGAAGGTGAAGTTCATCACTTAACAGCTGACTTAATTCGCAAGGGCCTGAAATTTGGTACAAGTATGGAACATTTTCTCACTCATAATCCTGAGAGTGTGAATAAAAATTTCAACGTAATCATAAGTTTCATGTAGCAGAATATCAAGATGAATATAAGCAACTTGAGAGGATTATAAGGCCGTTAATAACGAACGAAATTTTTCATTTAAAACAAAACCCATAGACATATGTGACACATATACTGATGATAGAATTTTTGATTCAGTTGGTAATAAACGTGCATACTTGTTATTAAGTATGGATGAATAGCTGCTGGTTAGTAGCTTTATTCCTAATTTCAATTTGAATTTTTATATATTGTATATAATAGAGACAAAATCTACATGGCACACTAATTAAATTTTTTTTATAAGAAAATGAGCTGTTTTTGTTACATAAATATGTAACATGGATTTTATAATTACTTTTTTTGTACGGTTTCTTGGGAAAATATTTAGAGGTTTTTCATCTTACACGATTCTTTAAGACTGCTGAACATATCCCCAAATTTACCATATGTTACATGTATATTTTTACACATTTTTTTTGCACGGTTTTCTAAGGAACGTATCTACTGTGTAAAAAAAGAATTGGATGTAAGTATTTGTACTTTATACTTTTTTGCCTAATGTTCTATTTTAAGTTATATTTATTAATGAATTTTTATAATAATAAATATGTTCGTTCCCTTTTGCAATTCCCCTTTGCTGTTATTTTTGCATGCCTTATGGTAGTCGCTTAGCATTTTTCTATCAAGAAAAATGTATGTAGTCATAGACACCATTTCCAATTTATTTATTTATTGTTATTATATTTTTGTATTCTTATTGTGTGCTCTAGTTCTCAAAAGCATAGATGAAATTAAGAAATAAATATACACATTTAAAAACACAAACTCTGTTTCTTTTCCCTTCGCTAATAAGCATTGATTACAGGTATTTTTCAAATATTTTAAAAAGTATTAAACTTAGGAGGAAATTTAAGTGTTTTTATTTTGAAATTATCTAATGAACATTTAATTCTTATTATATAACTAAAAAGTTGACCATCAAAGGAGTTTTTAGTAACTAACAAAAAACTAATTACAGGAAATTTAATTTAAACTTCTAACAACTGAAATTTATTAATCTAATTAAAAAAATTGTGTTTACTTACCGAAAGCCAAACGCAATCAAACCCACTGACAAAACAATGCTCAATAAAGGATCTAAGTACCATATGTTTTTGTTCTTCAAGTACACAACGTCACTTACAATTATGACCAGTGCAAACAGTCCACTCAAAAATGAGTTTAAAGCTGAAAATAAGAAAACTTGAAATTAAAATATGAGGAATTAAGCTTTGAAATTTTGTTTCTATTCATTTAAGAACTAGTAAGAAAGTAAACAAATAATATAAAGAAAAATTTTAAGTCAATTCCTACATTGGTGGCGCCATCTATTACAGTTAGTTGTAACTTCATCAAAAATAACGCAGAATAAATTTAAAATTAAAAAAAAAAAGCTTAATTAAAGAATTAATATTTGAGAAAAAACTGTACTAACATCCAGTGTCTTCCACTACAAGTTTAAAAAATGTATTTGAACTTGAATCGTAAAAAAGTATTTTATTAACGATTGAAAATTTGAAAAAGATATATATATATATATTTATAATATAGGGAGAGTGAACTATAATAGTAGAAATTGAAAAATGAACTATCTATCAAACATTTATATGTGTGAAATTCCTGATAGTTTTTTATTCAAGTTAAAAACATTTATGTATTAAATAGAATTTCCACGTAATACGTGCCTAAATTTGGAAATTATTAAAAGGTGCTTTAAGCCTTCATATTAAAAAAGATCTTTGAACACAAACTATAAAGTAAATAAATAAGAAAAGATTTAAAATAATAAAAAATGTTATAGTTATCTCAGTCACGGAAAAAATTGCCATTGGTATTTTGAATATTTAATCAAACCTTATAGTGGAGTAAAATTATACGATGTGTTTCTCTCTACGACAAAAGTATAGTAAGCAGATTCACTTTGTTTCATAAACTTTTTATTAATTTTACATTTTTTATTCTACAATAGCTTCTGAAAAAATATTTTGCACTTTTAGAAAGATCCAGAGACTTAGACATCAAACATGCATTAAAAAACTGAAACTGAACTTAAACTGTATTCCTTAGCTTGCTTTATTTGCAATTATGTTTATCAACATTTTAATTGAAAAACCCTGGAAAAAATATCTTCGTATGTTAAAAATGATTTATCTATTTAAAACAAAATTTGGTTACATTTTATTCTTCAGGAAAGTATTTTATTGTGTAAAAAAAAACAGAAATAGGCAAATATAATCTTGATTTTGAATTTGTTTTAAGGGGACATGGTACGATTTACGCAACAATTTTTAATTTAAGGATTTTTAAAATTTTTTTCGTTGCCTCCTATGTATGTATACTATGTTAAACAGATTTTGTGCTCAAAATTTCATAAAAAGCTAGCCATGCAATTTTTTAAGGAAAAAAAATTTGTAAAGTGATTTTAAAATGCTACTCCTCCTACAAAGATTTACGTACATGCATGAAATTTCATTTACAAG
The DNA here is from genome assembly GCA_019973955.1 of Trichonephila inaurata madagascariensis. Classification (NCBI taxonomy): domain Eukaryota; kingdom Metazoa; phylum Arthropoda; class Arachnida; order Araneae; family Nephilidae; genus Trichonephila; species Trichonephila inaurata. The sequence goes on from BMAV01006361.1 coordinate 45,399, forward strand.
TACGTCAAACTATGTATAGTAAAAGTTGGTATGGGTTTTGCGTTAACGTGATTGGCATTCCTACAATACTTCTTTTTATGAATGCTTATTGAAAATTCCTTAAAAAATGTATAAATTCTGAGTTTAATTATTTTTAAAAAAATAAATATTGCTTTGATTCAAAAATTCATACCAACTTTTGTTACATGTACTATTAGCAATAGGTAAAAAAAATTTCAAAGCATTAGGCGCAATAGAAAAAAAGCCTTAGCATTTTAAATGAAGACAAACTAGTTATTTTATCTTTCTGAGATACGTCAGTTTAAAGTTTTGATTTTCCATAGGGATGTGAATAAAAACGAACGTGAAAGCTATCATAATTCTGCATTTTTTAAGTTTAGAGCTTTCAAATTTTGTGAGATTATAGAAAAGTATATAAAAAAAATTTAGGCTAAAAAAATTAAATTTGGTTTTTTGACCGATTTTGGTCAATTGAATCGTACTGTGTCCCCTTAAAAAAGATTTAATTCATTTAAAAACGTACCAAGCATAATTATAACGCTACAGAAATTTTTCTCACTGTAAATTTAAGTTCCCCACTTTTTCAACGTTACAAATTAAATCTATGAAATCACAATCTCTTAATAAATAATTTATTCATTTATCTTTAGATTTTTTAAAATAGAAATAAATCGGTAGCAATTTTGAACAAGATAAATATTTATTTCAGTTTATAATGCTTATTTTAAACTTTTCTAAACACGTTGAGTTCAACATACCATCTAAGATTAAAGTTTCGCTACTAAGTTTCTTTCCCAAGATGTATTTAGCAAAAGCAATAATAAAGCAGGCACCGCATCCTACTGCCGCAAGTATAATGAGAACTGTATACTGAAAAGAAAAAGAAGTCCTCTTAATATTTTCCTATATACAGTGAAATACTTTTAACGCGAAAACACTTAAAACGAAATAATGGTTAACACGAAATAATACAACGAACCGGACTAACTACTATGTATTTCCATGCATTTTTTTTCCTCTTACACAAAACGAAAATTACTTAACATGAAAGATTTCCTTTCTGGGAATGAACAAAATACGGAAAACACCAGCCGGGTTGAAATGCCTTATTATATTATCAGAAGTATTAATTACAGTAGATGATGATAATGTGTGTACAGCCCCAATTACAGCAGACAAAGACATTTTGAAGTTTGTTCAAAGTTCAAAAAATATCATTGATGCAGATCCCGAAGATGAAAATTCAATGAATAATGCAGCTCCTGCTCCCACATCATCCGAAATGAGAAACGTCATGAAAAGTATGTGCAGTTATTTAGATGTACATTATAAACAATGAAATGCATAACAAAATGGACGATATCGAACAATTTCGTGACAATTTGATTCTAAAAAAACAATGCAAAGAAAATATTAGATTATTTTCCAAAACTCAATAAATGCTTTGTTTTACAAAAAATTTGAAAAATTTGTATTAAATTTCTTAAGTTCTAGTGAATGCTTTTGTTTCATTGAGTTTTATTAAAAATATGCATATATACATATATAATTAAAAATATGCATATGTACATATATAATTAAAAATACGCATTTATACAGAGTAAGTAAAATAAACTCTAATAAACTTAATTTTGTTGATATATGGATTTTTTTTTATTTATTTATTTTTTTTTTTTTTTTTTTTTTTAGCAATATTTTTTAACACTAAATTTTTTTTAACACGAATAAATATTTCAGTCCCTTCAGTTTCATACTAAGCGATTTTCACTGTATTATATGACAATATAAAAAATTATTGACAAGAGTGGCCAGAAAAAGATGCAAATTATGAGATAGGAGGCGCAACTCATTGAGCAATCTAAATTTTCTAGAATACGCAATATCGAAAACACTCGCGAATACGATGTAAAGTAAGAAAACAGGAAAATTCCGTAAAAATTGCGTCACTCTGTAGAACTGGGAAACTGCGGAGACGTCAGGTGGCCCCCAACGGAGGTAGTTCCAGCAGAGAGAAAATTCAGGTAGGGTTACGCCATCGGACAAAAAATAGAATGTCCTTCGTATCACAGCGGACAGTCCTTAACCAACAGACCACCACGGTTTGTGTATATTTTAGCATGTCTCGTCAATACATGAGGCGCCTATTTATTTTTAGCTATTCAAATTTTACAGACAGCTGAATTATTTTTCAACGTAATTAAGTTCTATTATTTGGACCTAAGATTCATTTCTTCATGAAAGCTAAGATATTAATTGTTTTTACTTGTAACGCATTTTTCTAAATGTAAGATACATCTTGACTGTATCGTTACGCTCATTCAGTAAACGTTTATTTGGATCAGCAATTTTTAAAGCTATTGCAGTGCTTCTCAAACTTTAAATACTGGCGCCCCCCTTTTCAATCACAATTTTTATCGCGCCCCCCTTATACATTAATAATATACTGAATACAATAATAATGCACTTTGACGCTAAAGCTACACAATAAGCGATCTTTTAATTATAAACCATACAAATTAATAACATAAGTATTAAATTTTGTATACGTTACTTTTAAGCAAAAAAAAAATTAAGTAATAGGATACTTATGTTATTTTTCCTTTCTCTAATTTTTAAATTGAACATATTGCAAAATGCGGTGGCTGCTTAGGAGATAAAATGTAGATATCAGCTAAATATAGAAAAAGAACTCAGACAGTCAATTTCTAATCATAAGCATTTCTTATAAAAACTTAACTTTGCAAGACAAGCCCAATTCTTAATTTAGTATTGATTAATTAGCTATAAAATACTCTGCAGCACACACACACACTGATACATTAAAAGTATACCGGCTGAAGTGCCCGCTCTTTGCACGAGTTCATTTATAAGAAAATAAAACATTATTGATATAATAGCTGAATTGTAAGGAGAGTAAAGCCAAGTGCGCGGCAATGTTTACAAAAATGTAAAATGATTTTTTTAAAATGATTGCTCAAATTATAATTAGTTTTAAGCGAATTGTAATTCTAAGCCTCACAGAATTAGCATTTATAATTGACGTTAAGTAATAAACAATAATATAAAATTCCGATGAAGAAAAATTGTATTATTTTTAATATTTAAAGCGAAAAGACTTTTACCCGGGAGCAGGCGCGCACTCGATACGGTCGAGCGAGGTTATTGAGTCACCCAAATCCTTTTTTTATATATATATATATAATTATTTTATTGTACACGATACAAATCGTGATTCCAGTGAATAATTTAATTAAGAGAAAGTAAACTTACCTACTTTCAAGGACTTTTCAATTTTTCTTTGGTAACAAATAAACAGTTTTGCCAGAATTAACTATTTCGTGATCTGTGTGTCCCGCGCGACCACTTCCGGGTAAAAAGTGTATTCATTATGTATGTTGCTGCTAAAAAACGCTTTTCGTTATGCCTTATATGTTTGAGAATACTCATAAAAATAAATCTTGGCCAAGTAATCCTTCAAAGTGCTCTCCGTGGTTTTCCAAATATCATAAAGAGCGCAACAGAGAAATACATTACTTACAACATCCTTGAATGAGAAACAAACACATATAAGAGAGGGGTCATAATTAACTGTACGAATAACTTAGAAGGTCAAACAGATTATCAGCAAAAACAGTGAATTTTTATGTTTCTAAATTTTTTCGATTCTGGGTCTGGGATTTATTTTTTCTCTGAAAGAGTAGTATGTTAGTTTTAAAAAGAAAACATAATAAAAAATCTCTCATCATGGGATTATAGCAAATCAAATAAAAGATTTTTTATTTGGTTATAGGATCAAAGATAACTAATTAGGTATTGAGAAGTTTTTATTTTTGAGAGAGAGATGACTTAATATCACCTATAAATTATATCAGAGTAAAAGTGCATTTTTTATTATGTCTGAAAGTATTTTGTTTTAATTCATTCCAGAGTAAATTAGTTATTTTTTAAATCTTTTATTTTCGATATGCTCGCGCCCCCTCGTAAGGTTATCGCGCCCCACAGTTTGAGAAACACTGAGCTATTGTGTTAAAAAACAAGCCTATATTAGTGCCCTCATCGACAAAAAAATTAGCGCAGCAAAAGAAATAATTGCGGGATCATAACAAAACTTGGCATGAACGTACATGTCGGGGAGATATGCAAATGATTAGAAATGCAGCGTGATTGCGCATTACGTAT
>BMAV01006361.1:70420-108880 GCA_019973955.1 Trichonephila inaurata madagascariensis
ACCTTTAATTCTGTTGGTACTTTAATTTTTTTAATGGTATAGTACAGAATTATGAGTAATAAAAAAAATTCATTGTCATTTCTTTATTGTGTAAACTGTGCGAGATGATTAGTGAATCAATCTACTAATAATATAAATCTTTAATTATGTGTTGGATTTTTTTTTCAGATTAATAAATAACAATTTTAGTTTAATTCTAAAAATGCTATTATTGTGCAATATATATAATCCTATTCTCCCACAAAAATATATAAAGCCATACACACATTCACATTTAAAAAACATGAAAAAAATTTCTTTGAATTTATTGAAAATTATTTTGGAAAAATTATTTTTAATTTTTCACTAGATGTTTCACTTATAATGCGTAATATCAGAAGTAATAAACATATCTAAGCGCTAAAATATCAGCTTCATTCTATTTTTATGTGAACTTAAGAATGAAGCAAATAACTAATAGTTTAATTAAGGTATCCGATTACTTACGAAAACTTTTTTTAAAAAAAAAATGGAGATAAAGAGATTTTTTTGTGGTTTTTAGATTTATTTATAGTACAATTTAGAGAAAAATGCTAAAATTAAGAATAGAAACAGAAATTTTTATTACTAAAATGGGTAAAAATTTACAAAAAAATTCCATAAATGGGGCCCACTCTGTACAAAAAATTTATGAACAAATTCATAACTATCGCAATTTTTCAACTTTAAAGCGTTACTTTTTTCTATTTATTTTTGAAATGATTTTCAGAGTAAGAGATTTTTTTAATTTTTACAAAAATTAAAGCCCTTTATCTTAGTTATTATATGAAATTGCTTAAAAAAAGATTATATTAACATAAGGAACTGTGTAAATTTTTGTACTAAAACAGTGAATGATAAATCTGAAGGTTAAAACACTTCTACTGTTATATAGAACATACACAAAAAAATTATGTTAATTGTTTTCAAAGGTTTTTGAGAAATCGTTGTCCCATTCGAGTATTTTCTAAAAAAATACATTTCTAGTAAGACTTATTTTAAAGTATGACATCTTGCTTAAAGTAGTGGCATCTGCTTTAACTAAAACACTGACAGTTTTTGTTCTAATAAATGGAAAATAAAAAAAAAAAACTTTATATTTATATAAAGCTAATAAGATGGATGGCCTATAAAATAAAACCATAAAAAAATTGTCAGTTTTTGAAAAAATTCATGATTTTAGGGTAGTCGAATACCTTAACTATTTATTACGTTGTTTTATATAAATAGCTAAAACTGCGTATTAAATAATTTCGTAACTTGTTTAAAAGCCAAATATTTCAGAATTATAGAGTCAGCAGTTCAAAAATAAACACACATCTCCGTGTGTTGCAGTGAATGTGGGGCCACATGAAGAGCACCACAAGGTCTTTCAGGCAATTAAGTTCCCTTAATAAGGCATATGCTTTAATTAATAATTTTCTCGCACATTCCTAATTCACAAATTTGCATTAGCAAATATTTCGTGATGAAATTGTTTTGACGCATTAACTTAAGAATTCTAGAAATAGTCGGGGAAAAAAGGAGAAATAACTTTAATTAATTTTTTGTTAGAAAATAACGAATCTGAAATGTGTACTAGCTTAATACGTTTTTTTAAAAAAAATTCATTCTTTGAGAATTAATAAAATGCATTTTTGAATTTTTGTGACTAATTCTAGATCAGTGGTCTTCAAACTGTGTTCCATGGAACCCTGGGGTTCTACAAGGCATACCCATACGAGTCACAATAAAGAAATCGAGAAGAAATATATATATGTATTCAAAATGGATCACGTTCTCTATGAAGTTTATAAAGTTACAAGCATCTAAAGCTCATTCTATTCATTAAAACGGGGAATATTTTAATTTTATATAACTTTATTTTGCAACACTTTGCAAACTTCTATTATACTGTAATAAAAAAATTATTAAAACATTTCATCTTGATATATATACTTCCTACTAGATTGTGAATATTCTATTGTTTACTATCTCGGGTTCCACGAAATAATTTTATACACGTTAGTTAACACAATGTATTGCAAAACTAAATAGTTTTCTAATTGAAAATGCACCTTTTTACATTTGTGGAAAACAATACATATAATAAAGAAAAGGGAACAGCATATCAACAGAATATATGTTATAATCTAAATGTAAGAAAAAACAGTTTCTAAATTTTAGGTTGCAAATTCATGCAAATTACACTAGATTTCTCACACAGCTGTAAACAGTTTAATGCCATTCAAAACATTGTGTTTAAGTTAAATATGTTTTTCAATGTAGTTGGCAACGAACACAAAGTATAAAAACAAGTTAAACTCATAATATGTAATGCGATTGCATTTAATCTCAGTAGACCTAGACTTCAAAAGTTTGTGTAAAAAATACTAGCATATATCCCAGTTTCTAAATATAATGCATGGGGTAGGTGACACTTGAATCACAAATTAATATTATTAATGAGTAAATTATATTAAAGATATTAGTTTAGATTTTTTTTTAATAATAAATACAATAGTTATTTTTAAAATTGTTGTTACATAAAGTGTCTTTACCATCTTGATCTATAGTACCACTGAAGACCCGCCGTGTAGGGCAGCGATGCACGTTAAATCTGTCGAGAGCTGAAACGTCCTCCCGTTGGTGTGGTGTGGTAGTTAGGAGAGGGGGGTGCCAGCTCAGGTGTCGTCCACGTCACTTGACCATGGTTCAAAATTACGTGGTCCGTCGCCAAAAGCCCTCGTGTAGCTGAACACAGTGCGACGTTAATATTCAATTAATTAATAATTAATTAACCATCTTGATCTACTTTAGATATTATTTTGAGATATGTTCTTCGAAGTATGTGTATGAAATGGGGTTCCACGAAAACACTTTCTAGTTCTAGGGGTTCCACGAAAGCCCCTTCCAGTTCTTCGGGTTCCGTGAGTTGAAAATGTTTGAAGACCACTGTTCTAGATTAATGCAAAATCCTCAACGGCTTTCGTTATTAAATTTATATAAATTCTGAATCAATAATAATACATCTATAACAAGCAATATGAGAGGAAAAATTAGAATTTTAATAAATACTTTGTTGCATTAAACTTTGCCTTTAAAATCAAATGTATTCCATATAGGTGAATGACAAACTGAAAGCCAAAAACGAGATAACAATTTTGAAACTTATCAATTACTTCTAAAAAAAATAGATAGAAGCATATCGAGTAAAATTCTAGTGAAAAAAAATTAGATAAAATTTACTGTTTTTAATATTTCCCTGATAAAATATTTATTTAATCAAGGCACCGATATTTTTATTTTTACTTCAGGAAACATGGAATATGAACTGTATTTTCATGTGTTGTTTCATTTTCAACTACATGTTTTAGGTAGGATAACAAGAGTGAGAGAGAAATTATGAACTATTTTCTTTAATTACTTATTTACGCAATTAATCTATTCAGAAGATGAAGTATACAAGTACTTCAACATTCCCTTAAAATCAAATATATTCGATATAGGTGAATGACAAATTGGAAGCCAAAAACGAGATAAAAATTCTGAAGCTTATCAACTACTTCCTAAAAAAAAATAGATAGAAGCATATCGAGTATAAATTCTAGTAAAAAAATGCGATGATTTATTGTTTATAATATTTCGTAGATAAAAGATATTTATATTTAATCAAGGTACCGATCTTTTTGTTTATACTTCAAGGAACATGGAATATGCACTGCATTTTCATGTCTTGTTTCATTTTCAGCTACATGTTTTAGGTAACGAGAGAGAGAGAGAAATTGTGAACTATATATTTCCTTTAAATTATTTTTACGCATAATTTACTTAGAACAATGAAATATACAAATACTTCAACATTCACACCTGAATCATGCAATAATGGCTGACTTTTCAAGATCATACGCAATTTAAATTCAATAAACTTTTTAATGAACTTTCCATTAAAAGGATCTTGGTTCCAAAATAAGAAACAACAGCAAAATTTTCCTGATTTTTCTAATAATTAGTTGTTATAAAAATTACTGCATTTTCTCTCTATATTAATTCTTTACAAATGCTCATTTACTCCAGAAAAATCAACATTTTTGCTTATTTGCTCGTTTACTAAACGTTTACAGTCCAGGAACCTTTATCAACCTTTGGGACAACTTTTCATATATAACAGAAATTATTACGAAACAATTTTTTAAATAGGCTGCATATTGACAATTAAGCCTTTGCTGACACGACATGTTCCTAAATTTAAAAGCAATTTATGGTAGTGCCATCTACCGGCGACTCTCGCTTCCAAATTTGGACACTCGAATTAATTTAATTCAAGCTCTTGTTAGATGTTAAATATTGCCGTGATTTAATTTTACCAAAATTAAATCATGGCACGGTAAAATTAATTCGGCTCTGGTACTTTTGGTAAGGACCGAATTAGTACTTTCACATGCCACATAATCATATGACATCCAGAAAATCTATTGACTTCAACCGGGATCCAGTATCCATAATTAATTATTAAAATATATCACTAAAATTACGATATCGAATTAAAAAACTAATCATTAACATACGAACATTTATCAAACTATATCGCTGAAAATAAATGAAAAATATATAAGAAAAAAATTTCCATTTCGTACCTAATACTATGCAAAACCAAATACAACAGTTGATCTAAGCAAACGAGTGTTAATTATGAATACAGAATTCGGAATACATTTCTCTAAATAAGTTTTTAATAATAATAAAAGTTTGAAACTAAAAGGAAAGTCACGCTTACTTTTTATTCAAGTTTTTTCAACTGAGTTTCAAAATTACTTTATCTCAATATCTATGAGTTATGGAATTTAATACCTAATATTTTTTATGCATTATATTCTAATCTATACATATAAATAAAAATGAAGTGTCTGTTTGTAATTTGAAATTAACAGCTTTTTACTAAATGCATTTAAAAGTAAAACGGTATTATAGAAAAAATAAATTTTTTAAAATTTTGTTTCTTCTGTTGTTTTTTCTCAACCCTAAAATGACTGGACCTATTTTGACGAAACTTTCACGGGCGTGCTAATTTATAAAAATAACTTGGCTTTTTTATTATAGAAAAAAAAAGGGGTTTCCCTGAAAAAAAAAAAAAAGTGGTGAACAATACCCGTTTCAAAAGGTTATTTATTTCAATAGGTTATTTTTTTTTCAATAGGGGTTGTTTTTTTTTGAAGCGTTCTGTCTCAACGTTTCGCCCGTTATACAAACTTTTTTTTTTTGGTTGGTTACTGACACTCGCGATTTTTTTCCCATTCATGTCGATCTTAATGTTTTTTAAATTCCCCAAACCATCGACAGTGAAAAGGGTTTCCCCCCTCCACTTGCGCGGTTTCCGTTTCACCCCCCCAGTCCCCCACCCCATCGACAGTGCCCAAGGTTACGCGTCCCCCCCCCCTGCTTGAAAGTTCGTTTCATCCTACTGTTACTAAGACCTGTTTTGAATTTTTGCATTCAACGTTTATCATTTTCCCAATGATTTCATTCTCTAAAAATTTGGGGGAAACATAAAATTTTTTCTATAACATCCCCAACTTTTAAAAAAATTTAAAATAAAAGGAATTTTTTGGGTTTTCCGTCATTGGACTTCCCCAAAAGTCTCCGTATTTAAATGAGGTAAGCCAATTTCATACCTCTATTGTTTTTTTTCTTTTGCCAAACATTTTGCCCCCCTTTGACCGTATTTTTTGATAGTCAGCGTGAGCTAGAGGGAGGAATTTTGAAAAAGGGGAATAGACTTTTTTAATTCTTTAAAGCTTTATTAATAATAAAACTTAAATGTCTAAACAATTTAATAAAAAAGTGAGAATCTATAATGAACAAACACACAGTGATGGTTAAACCGGGGTCGCGTAATTTGGACCCTTTTTTAAGTTATAATTATTTTATCCGCCTACTCTAAACCCAATAATATTAAAAAAGTCCTAATATCAAAAAACCCAGCCCTACCTTAACCCAAATTTAAAGATTCAATCTTTATGTAGAAACGTCTGGGCCCCCGTCTGGTATCCCCTTGTATTAATGGTTTTTTTTTTCCAGGTAACTTCATGATTGGCTGTCAATTCACTCTATCAAACATAACATTCCCCAAATTGCCATCTCACTTACTGAAATTTCCGTTATTTAAAGCTATCTTATTTGTATTTCTTTTTCACATTTCGCTTCTTGGGTTTTGGTTGGAAAAGAGTTGCCATTAATCTTGGCCCCCAAAGGGGCCCCCAAAGGTTATGTTAAAGAAAAGACGCGTAAAACCCGTCAAAAATTGAAAAATTGTTTTGGGGGGTTGTTCAAAAAATTTGGGAATATTGTATATAAAAAGTTTTTTTCAATAAATTGAATATTGTATATAAAAAAGTTTTTTTCAATAAATTCAATAACTGTATAAGAGATTTAATATTAACTTTATTACACACATCAGAAAAAAAATTACTTACACTTTTTTAAAAAACTTTTTTGCACAAAAATTTGTAACAATGTTTTAAAAATTTTTGCTGAGCAGAAAAAAGGTGTTTTTCAAAATCGCCCTTTTAAAGGGAAAAATCGGGGCGTTAAAAAATTTTAAAAGTTTTTTTTATAAACTGTTATATCTAAATTTAAAAATTTTAAAGAAAAACCGGGGGTTTTATTCACCCAAAAGGATATGAAAAAAGTTTTTTTTTGTTTTGTTTAATTTACAATTTCCGTAAAATTAACTCATTAAAATCTCCTTTCCCTTCAGTCTGTACTGTTTAATTTTCAATTCCCCCCGGGAAAGAACAATTATACCAGCTAATCTATACATATAAATAAAAATGAAGTGTCTGTTTTGTTTTTTTTATTATTTTTTTTATTTATTTAATTTATTTGCAAAACTCCTCATGCTCCACATTGCATAACATGAGGCTTACAGACGTAAAAGTGTCTGTTTGTAATTTGAAATTAACAGCTTTTTACTAAATGCATTTAAAAGTATAAACGGTACTTATATGAAAAAATCAATTTTTAAAATTTCTGTCTGTCTGTCTGTCTGTATGCATGTATGTATGCATGCATGTATGTATGTATGTATGCATGCATGTATGTAATTTTGTATGTATGGGCAAAAACCCCTAGGGATTAAAATTTCCTTGAGTATGTACGTATGTAAAAATTTTGTACTACCGTAATATTAAAGTGTTTTTTTACGTATGTAAGAGTATGTACGTAAAGGATGAACGTGTGTATGTATGTATGAACGTATGTAAATATGTATTACTAAAGTATGTACGTTTTGTATGTAAAAAATGTATGTATTTATGTATGTACATGTATGTACGTTTTTGACCCTGTATGTAAGCGTAAAATTTTTTTCACATGTATGTATGTACGTATGTACGTAAAGTAAAAACAATTCCCAAAAAATTAAAAATTATGTATGTATGTAAAAAAATTTTATTTTAATTGTATTAAAGTAGCAAAGTATTTTGCATGTATGTATGCATGTAAAAATTTTGTATGTACGTACACGTACGTATGTATCTTTTTTTTACGTACGTACATACGTAAAAATATGTATGTATGTATGTTTTGTATGTATGTATGTATGTATGTATGTATGTATGTATGTATGTATGTATGTACGTAAAGTATGTATCAAATATGTATGTATGTATGTATGTACATATGTATGTACGTTTCAAAATATTATGTGCATATGTATGTAAAAGCCTTTTAAAAATAGTACGTAGTATGTACATATTAACGTAAAAAGCAATAGGCCCCTTTTGTATTAAAAGTAAAGATGTACGCAATACAGTACCACCACAAAATGTACGTTGTAGGCTTTAAAAATTTCAAACTACGTATGTAAAACCAAAAAAATAATATCCCTTTAATAAATATGTATGTATGTATATGTATGTATGTACGTATGTATTATTTTGTATGTATGTAAAAGATGTAAAAATTATGACGTACTTACGTAAAAAAATAATATTTCGTACGTAAAAAACGTATTTTTTACAAAGTATGTATATGTATGAACTAAAAATTTTGTATTATTACGTATGTATGTAATAATTTCGTATGTATTAAAACATGTATGTACATACAAAGGTTTTGTTTTGTATCACGTACGTATGTATGTCTGTACGTATGTCTGTATGTACGTATTTACGTATGTATGTATGTATGTATGTATGTATGTATGTATGTATGTATGTTCTGGCTAGTCTCTTAAATGGCTGGACCAATTTTGACGGAACTTTCATTGGCATATAGCTAATGTTATAAGGAGTAACTTAGGTTACTTTTATTTTAGAAAAAAAAAATCAGGGTTCCGTGAAAATAAAATTAAAACCCATTAAATAGTGAGTAATATCCGATTCAAATAGGGGGTTATTTATTTTTAATAAAGGGGTTATTTTTTTTTCAATAGAGATTATTTTTTTTAAGTAAAGGGGTTATTTTATTTCTTTACTTTTCCTTCCCCCCACGATTTTAACGGGTTTTATCAAACTTTTTTTTGTTTTTGATTAGGTTGCTGCCACTCGTCGCGACATTTCCCGTTCATGTGCTTTGATCCTATGTTTTTACGGTCCTTAACTGCATAGTCAAAGGTCATGTGTCCCTTTCTCTCGGCTTTGTTTGTGTTCGCGTTTCACCCCACTGTTCTTAGACATATTTTTTATCCCCAATTTATTTTTGAAACCCCACCTCATCCTGACAGTGTCCAAATTTTTTAAAAAAAAAAGAAAAAAAAAAAAACAAAAAAAAAAACATAGATTCCAAAGTAGAAGAATGACTTTTACTCATAGCATAGGTATTTCCTTCGTAGAAATACATAATTATTAAGTTTTCGTAAACTCTGCGAAGTGAATAAACACTTTTTGTTAAATTCTAAAGTGGAACGAAGTCGTGGGTAACAACTATTTAACATAAAATAAATAAAACAGAAATTATTTAAAGTATTACACATCCCGATTTCAAATTATTTACACTATTTTTTAAACGTTTATTACACAAAATTTGTAACAAAAAATGTTACTTTTGATGAGCAGGTAGGTGTTTTCAAAAATCGACCCACACGAAAGTTACGGGGCGTCATAAACAATAATAAAAAAATTTTTTAATTCATCAATTATATCTAATGACTTAAAATTTACCGAACATGGATTTTTTGTTAGCTGAGTTATGCAAAAAGCTTTTTTTTGTTTAATTTACAATTCACGTAAAATTAACTCATTAAAATCTTCTTTATCCTTCAGTCTGTATTGTTATTTTTAAATTCACCCGTGCGAAGAACGGGTATACCAGCTAGTAATTTAATATGGAACATTTAGTAAATAGAGAATGAAATCAGGGTTACTGGGCAAATCTCTTACATAAATGAAATAATTATGTAAAATCAATACATTGAAACTAAAAATTAAATCAGAGAATGCTTTTGTCATAGGTATTGCAAGTAAATAAAATTTTTAAAAATGGAAAAATGCAGTTTAAAGTTTCAAAATCCTTCTTACATTTTATCCTATGAAAAATTTTTTATCCATCTTAAAAATCTCTACCTACTTGAAAAGCTTGTATGTGTTTGTGTGTGGGGTATTCATTTTTTTACTCTGATTTTTTAATAAATATTCAGTATACTATGATTCGTAGAATTCAAGACGGTTATATATTCTTTTATGCTATTTAGTACAAAATGCGAGAAATGCTTTGTCATTCGAAAAGCATTGCCTTATTTATTTAAATGCTCAGTTATACGCCAAAAACACCTTCAAGAATTTCATTTCCTAAATTTCATTATATTTTCAGGAATTCTTTATGTCAGTTCTTATTTTAAAATAAATACATAAGTTAAGCAATAAATCAATTATGAAAAAAATAGAAAGTGTATAAAAACACTAAATTCGAAGGATTTTTTACAAAAAGAAAAAAAAAGTTATTAAAAGATAATTTTGCATTATATTTTTTTATCAATAAATATAATTTTTACAATAGTTTTTAAAGTCCTAATTGTTCAGTATTTCGCATTTTCATAGATAATCTAAATAATGTTAAATAAATCTAAATCTAATGTAATAAATCGTTCAGCAAGAATACGCTTAAATAAAAAGGGGGTCAGTAACATATTCATACCCCAAAGCCAGTGACGGCTTAAGCTCATTTCGGGCCCAGTGCGCAAAAGATTTACGGGCCCTCTTGGCACTGGTGGATCCAAGCAGGGGCTCTTAAATCCGGTTGAGTTCAGGCCCTGGCCCCTGGGTGCCCATCCCAAATGCCCAATGGATAAACCTGCACTTCCCAAAAAGATCCAAAAAGGAATTATTAAAGTTTTAATGTAGGAACAGAACATAAAAAGTTTTTTTAGTATTTTATGAAAACAATATAAATTCAGACCACTATATAACAAGCCTAAATCCGGAAAAAATTCTTATGTGGAAAATTCGTTTTTAAGGGTTTTTTTTTTAATATAGAAAAAATTTTTAAATTCAAAACACTTATATCAGTGCTTCTAAAAGTTCAATATTCGCGCCCCAATATTAAATAAAATTTTTCATCCACCCCCTTCTCCCTCATAAATAACTGACGAATTAATATAAACTAACTTTCCAAAACTACAATCGACTTTAACCTCTTTCCCCCCTTCCCTGTACATAAACGTTCACTGCTGCTTTTTTTTCCCCCAGACGTATATATACCCCTTTAAAAAACGACCTTTTCGTATTTATCCTTAAAAATTATTCCGGAAAAATTTTGGAATGCAAAAAAAAGGGCCTTGAAAATTTTTGGAAGGATTTATTATTCCGTTATTTTTTTTTTTTCCTTCCCCCTTTCCCCCAATGTATCATATACGCGTGTCTACGAAAAAAAAGGGGGCATTTGGAAGCGAATATCGAAACTTTTACGGCGTCGATTTAATTATAAACCACAAAACTATCAAGATAAGTTTAATTTTTTTTTTAAATTATATACACTGCTGGGGGGGGGCACCGTAAACCCCAAACCAAGAAAAAAGAAATAGAAACAAAAAAATTTATTTTGAGATAACATTTTGCCCAAAGTATCTGATTAAATTTATGACTTCTGTGAAGTGGGTTCCTCCCGAATCAGTAGAAAAGAGTAGCCGCCATTGTTGGGGACCCACCGCGCCACACGCCCCTGATTCAAAGAGATTTTTGATCTGTTCTTCGGGTCAAGAAAAGCGCCCCCACGTTGGCAAAGTTGATCTGGTGGGAAGCTGGGGGGAATCTGGGGAAACGTTGAGCAACAGTGGACCACATGTTTCCTATCGGCAAAAAATCCGGGGGCGGCGGAGGGGAAACAAGTCAAACTGGGGATTGACGAAAGAACCTTTTGGGCAAAGCGTGTCACGTTGGTTGCGCATTTTCCTGTTTGGTAGGGTGTCCCCAACCCTGAAGGGAAGGCAACTGACTCAAACCTCGGAGATGTAGTGCTGGCTGTTTAAAGTACCGGGAATACGTACTAGAGGAGTGCGGGTGATATCAATACCGACCCCTCCCTAAACCCGGTGAAGAAGGGCGGTGCAAACACACTGTTAGCATCCCCTCCACGGTGTTCCAGACTCGAAACCGACCATCGGGGTGTTGCAGACAGATGGTGACGCGTCAGTAAAACAACTTCACATTCTGCCGCCCACATCCTTCTTTTTATCGCACCATTGGCGGGAAACGTTGGCTGCGTCAAGGGTAGACCAAACAAGGACGTTTTGCGGACAGACCACTCTTAAAAGGCGCGAATGGTACGCGCGACCTGAAATGATGCGTTACAACTCACTGTGCTGTGCTATGGTTCGTGATGTGCTGAGCGATCTGCACCCCCATCGCACAATTTCCTTCCCAGGAAGTGGTGCCGGGGGATGCGATCGACCACCCCCTCGTACCCTTCGATCCCAAAGGTCACATATCTGCATTATTTGTTTGGTTTCGTCCAACACGACTACCGATTTCCCTGAAAAATAACCACAATTCGGGAGGCACATCCTTCCTCTGCGGGGAAATCGGGTACTTGATCAAAAGCTGATCGCGTTTTTTTGAGACATAACGATCGTTTTTTAAAAGCCCAAAAAAAAAACACAATTGCCGGGCAAATGGGGAAATTTCCAGCCTTAAAGCCTTTTGGGGGGCCCACGGGCGCGTGATTGTCCCGGGTGAAATTCAATCATTTGCATATCACCTCCGCTAATGCATGTTGTAAATTTCATGTTATTTGCATGCTTCCTTCAGGGTGTTGCATTTACGGTGGCCAGCAATGTATATGACAAGTCCATGGGGTCACTGGTAATTAATAAACTTGTTTTTGACTTAGTATTGTTAAATTAATTATAAAACACATTGTTTAGCACTTATATGTTTATAAGTGTAATATATCAGTGTAAATATGTATTTTATTTTTTGTATTATGTCAGAATGTATTTTGTTTGTTTACTTTCAGTAAATTCATAATTTTTTTAAACAATCTTTTGTTCTCGACTTTTCAATATGCTCGCCCCCTTAGCAGGTTTCACGCCCTAAGAGGCTGCCCCACAGTTTGAGAAACGCTGCTATATATATTTAAAAAAGTAATTATTCACACCTTTTTTAAAATTAATATATGTTTATTTTATATATCTTACCCATCAAAAAAGAACGAAAAACTGCAAGGAAAACAAGAAAAAAAGGAGGTCGAAGAATTCACTGTATTTTCAATATTAAGAAAATAATTTGATACTAAAATTAATTAATTTTAAGGACATTTTATAATTTAAAGCATACAAGTAATATTAAACATACATTATTTTATAATTAGAACACGGAGACACGGACAACTCCACTGAGGGTGAAAGAGGATATCGAAGATGTTTCTAGTAAACTGGGCAATGGGGCTTAAAGGTTGCACTTCTTGGATGAAACATCCAGAACTCTATTGCTCTCGGTGAGTAAGGATCTAATAAAACCAGTTCAAAATTTATGACCACCATAAAATTTAATAAAAAGAAGAACTTGAAATTTTTTTCAGAAATACTTTAAAAAAAGGGAGAACAAAAATTGAATCACAAAAGAAAAGTTCGTTATATAGAAAATGCACTTCACTATAGCGAGGTTATTTTACGAAGAAAATCGTGAAATGTTCAAGGTTCCAAGAAAAGTTCGCGCTATACTAGTGAAAAATTCGCAATCATAAAAAGAGCTCTATATGTAGAGGTTCGACTGCATATGCTTTTGAATTCTATCCAAAATGTAAGATATTATTAGAGATAATATAAAGTTAAAAAATAAAATGATCTCGAAAGCACAAAAGAAATGAACAAGACGATGAAATCAGTATTTAGTGCTGCCACCAAGGACATTTTAAAGCATGAGCCCCCATTATGCATTTCACCAAAACATAATTTTAAGAAATTTAGACTATATTAATGGGATCTAGATACACGCCCTACAGTTTCCTTTTCATGAATAACATGTGGCCGCTGTAGCCGAGTGGTATAGGTTTCCTTGTCACTAGTTCGAACCCAGTACCACTAAAGACCCGCCGTGTAGGGCAGCGATGCACGTTAAATCTGTCGAGAGCTGAAACATCCTCCCGTTGGTGTGGTGTGGTAGTTAGGAGAGGAGGGTGCCAATCAGGTGCCGTCCACGTCACTTGACCATGGTTCAAAATTACGTGGTCCGTCACCCAAAGCCCACGTGTAGCTGAACAGTGCGACGTTAATATTCAATCAATCAATTTCATGAATAACATCTAGTTAGTTTTTGTTCGAATATGAACATAACTGTTTCCTTTATGATATATTTTTTTAGAAATTTATATTTAAAAAATTTTTGTTTAATTACAAAAGAATGCATTTTGGAAAAATTCCATGTACTGTGTTTGATGAGATATTAATTTTTATGCAGAATGCTCTATACACACACACGCGATTAAATCTGGAATCATTAAAGATATTATTATATATAATGTGTCTCAAGTTTTAATAAGTTTTCTGACCCATTTGTTATAGAATAACAAAAAAACAAAAAAAATACTTTGGAAAATAGAAATTTCCAAAATAATATTTCGATAGGGATTTCTATTTTCAGTGTCAGTAATAGAAATTTTAAAAATATTTTTATGAGGTAGTCCCATGCGGAACTTAAGTAACAACTTATTAATCAGTAGCAAAAGATAAAATAAGGCCCTTTTACAGTGTTAGAATTATACCTTTAAACAAAGCATAATTGATTGTATTTTAAATAATAGTTTCATGTTATTATCTTAGAATCTTACTCACACAAAATTAGCCTTTCTTATAGATTTCATGAATCTTAACTTACGTTTTACTCAAGATATAAATGATAAATATTGCGAAATAAAATCTTGACAGTTATCTTTTTTATCAATGTGCGACCTTAATCAAATGCATAAATCCAATAAAAATGGAAAGCCAATTCCACTTTTAGATATTTAGGTAATGTTTCATATTTACTCAAAAGATGGCGCCACGAGCATAGCATTGTGATTGATGGCTTACGGAAAAATGTGTCAATTTAAAATTGGAATATATTTTTTGTCGAAAAGTTTGAAGAACTTTTACTGAGAGAAATATGAAGGGTTTAATAATTAATTCAATTTTTATATCTAAACATTTTACACTTATTTTTATTATCTAAAAGTATATTTCGTATTTAAAACAAAGGAAATAGTTTTTTAAGACTCTTAATATTACTCTATTAAATGTTTGCTTATGCATAAATCTGACATGTATTAGATTAAATTAATAATAATAATGAATACTCAGGCTAGTTTTCTCTTTGAATGAATGAAACATTTTAGAGGCTAAAAACTTTTATAGAAAATTTCAGAATAAATCAGGGGCGTAGCTACCGCCGTATCGTATCAATGATACGGGGTCCCGAAGCTACAGGGACCCCAACATGTGTAACAACAGTAACACGAACAGGGCTTTATTTTTTAAGAAAGGGCCCCCGAATCCAGTTTTGATACGGCACCCACTCAGAACTAGCATTAATCATGAATTCAATTGGATGCCATCATATCTAAATGTTTGTTGTTCTAAATCGCGAAAGAGAAAAATTCTTGGTACAAACATACATACAGAGGAAGGAGAATATTGATAGAACTGAGAGCAGAAATTTATAACTTAAGCCTAGTGAGAGTATGCAACTTGTACGTCCTTGATAAAGAATTGGCGTTATTTAGTGCCAATTAATTGTAAAATATTTGGTATTCTGAAAACTTGGAATGCACAGCAAGTTATATATTAACGAAATAGAATTTAAAAGATCATTAACATTTTAAAAATATACTTTGAATATTATCTCTTGAAGTATATTTGTTTTCTTTTTATGAAACTAATTGTTTCACCCAGTGGCGTGACGTATACCCCCAACCCCCGCATCGCGGGGGTAGGAAGCCTGATGAACGCCAAGTACGTACCCTTTGTCAGAGCCAGTTTGGAGCCCAAAACCTGACTTTGCAGAGGGGCCCAAATTTTCTTCGTTACGCCACTGGTTTCACCATGTTTTGCTATTTGAAAAAAATGTAGATGTGGAGACGATACACTTTAGAATACTTGCAGTTAATTTATACTTAATTTCACATACTAAAATGGTGATAGAGAAATAAATCACACCTTTATAAAGGTTCTGCAAATATTTAGAGCTTATAAGTCCTAAGTTAGGAGCTCAAGACATTTGATCCCATGTGTTTCCTATTTACAGTAATAATGCTCAGTCTGCGAAGTTGTAAAATTGCAGTTGTGATAAGAAGCTCAGGAAACAAAGCGCAGTCAGTGCTAAGGTTAGTTAAAAAAAATAGGAAACATCAGTGGCGTACACAAAGGAGGGGGTCCTGGGTGTCTGGACCCCCAAAGCCCTTGATTTTTTTCCGATTGGTTTTAATTCTAAGTATATAATTCGTAAAATTTAATTAAATGTTTGTTATTCATGATTAATTTTATTAATTAATGCTAATTATTTATTCAATAATTAGTTTTTCACTGTGTTTTGTTCCTGAAAATCGACAAAATTAAAAATAGCATGATACAAGAATGGTGAACTTTCAACCCTGGATCCCATCCCCCACTCCCTTGAAAAATTCCTGTGTGCGCTACTGGGAAACATTAATAAAGAGTTGGAAAAAAATTATATCGACCACTGGTCCTACAATTGTATTATTGTCCTAACTTGCGTTTTTTTCAAAAACACCTGCAAATACCCATATTAATTCCGGATTGGCATCCAAAGTGTGTAACATTGCGGATCCTCCTTCAATAATAAAGTAATACAATTGTGTGTACACGCGCGCGGTAATTATTATTTAAAAAAAAGTTCTTAAATAACCTTATGGACAGTAAAGATTCTTTCGCGAAATTAAATAACGCGCGAGGAATGTTAGTCATATTAAGTATATATTTCATTCCTAGAATTCAGAGAAAGAATGGTCAAAAAAAAATTCTCGGACAGATACACGCATATTGTGTTTTAATGTAAGTCATAACACTTTAATATACCGTAAAATCCAGCGTATAACGCTCACTTATAACACAAAAAGTAAGATGTAAAATGACGGTTGCGCGTTATACGCCGGGTATAAAAATGAGAGCTTTTAAAATGAAAAAAGATGAGCATAGGAAAAAAAAATTAGACTTCTACATATATCAAAATACTATTCATTTAAAAGAAAAAAATGACATTTCTTTTGAACTTAAAGGGTTTCATTTCACGAAGTATACTATTTTTTTCGAAAACCTGCAATAATACCTCGAATAAATGACTTCAAAACGTACAAACATTGCATACGTGCATTCCAAGTTTATTCGTAAAAAAGAGGGTGTGCTTTTTTAATACACTTTTAATGTAGGAACAGACATAAAAAGTTTTTTTAGTATTTTATGAAAACAATATACAGTCAGACCACTATATAACGAAGTCGCTAAATCCCGGAAAAAGTTCGTTATGTGGAAAATTCGTTATATAGAGGTTCATTTCTTAATAAACTTTACAAACCACATAGAACAAATTTTAAATTAATAAACACTATATATCAGTGCTTCTCAAAGTTGCAATATTCGCGACGCAATATTCAATCATAATTTTCATCGCGCCCCTTTCCCCCTCATACAATAACAATGTACTGAATTCAATATAACTATACTTTGATGCTAAAACTACAATACGACTTTAACCTCTTAATCACCCCTTCCGTGTACATAAACGTATCGCTAAGCCAAAGCGTTTATTTCCCCAGACGTATATATACGCCTTTCCGAAGAACGATCTTTTCTGTGCACTGCTATCCTTAAAATTATTCCGAAGAATTTGGAATGCAATAAAAGGGCCTTGACAATGTTTGCGAAGGATTTACTTATTCCCGATTATTTTTGCTTCTTTTTTCCTTCCCTTCCCCAATGTATCATATACGCGTGTCTACGTAGAAAATGGTTGGCATTTGGAAGCGAATATCGAAACTTTTGATCGGCAGTCAAGATTTAATTATGAACCGTACAAAAACTATCAAGATAAGTGTTAATTTTGTTTTAAGTTATATACACTGCTGGGGGCCACCGTAAATGCAACACCATGAAAGACAAGAGATAGCACAACAAAATTTATTTTGTAGATAACATGTTGACCAAGTATCAAATGATTAAATTTATAGACTTTTGTGAAGTGTGGTTCCTGCCAGAATCAGTAGCCAGAGTAGCCGCCATTGTTGGGGATCACCGCTGCCACACGCCTCGGCATTGATTCAAAGAGACTTTTGATCTGTTCTTTGGGTACAGCAGACCAAGCAGCTTCCACACATTACCAAAATTGATCTGGTGTGGCAGCTGGGGGTGTAATCTGGGTCAATCGTTGAGCAACAGTGGACCACATGTTTTCTATCGGCGAAAGATCAGGAGAGCGAGCCGGCCAGGGAAGCAAGTCAATCTGCTGATTGACGAAGAACCTTTGGACAATGCGTGCCACGTTTGGTTGCGCATTATCCTGTTGAAATATGGCTGTGGCCAAGCCCTGAAGGTAAGGAAGAACAACTGACTCCGACACCTCGGAGATGTAGCTCTGCTGTTTAAAGTACCGGCAATACGTACTAGAGGAGTGCGAGAGTGATATCCAATACCGCCCCGTACCATAATACCGAGTGCAGGACCAGTGTGGCGGTGCATAACGCAGCTGTTCAGCATCCTCTCTCCACGGTGTCTCCAGACTCGAATTCGACCATCGGGGTGTTGCAGACAGATGCGTGACGCGTCAGTAAAGACAACTTCATTTCATTCTGCCGCCCACATCCTTCTTTTATCGCACCATTGGCGGCGGAGACGTCTGTGGTTCTGCGTCAAGGGTAGACCAAGCAATGGACGTCTCGCGGACAGACCACTCTGCTGTAAACGGCGTCGAATGGTACGCGCAGACACTAAAATGATGCGTTCAGACTCACTGTGCTGTGCTATGGTTCGTGATGTGACTGAGCGATCTGTCACCGCCATGCGCACAATTTGCCTGTCCTTACGTGAAGTGGGGCACTGAGGTGGATGCGATCGACCGCGTCGGTCCGTCGTACCCTTCTGTATCCAACGGTTATATATCTGCATTATAGTTGTTTGATTTCGTCCAACACGACTACCGATTTCCCTGAAAGATAACCACAGTCTCAGTAGGCTACTATCCTTCCTCTGCGGAACTCGGATACTTGATCAAAAGCTGATCGCTTTTTCTACGAGACATAACTGATCGTTTTTTGAAAACGCCGTAAGAAAAACACAATTGCCGAACTTGAAATCGTCAAATTTCCAAGCCTTGAATAGCGCTTTGAGGTGGCACCACAGGCGCGCGTGATGTGTGTCTGTGCTGAAATTCTAATCATTTGCATATCTTACCTCCGCTAATGCATGTTGTAAATTTCATGTTATTTGCATGCTTCCTTCAGGGTGTTGCATTTACGGTGGCCAGCAATGTATATGACAAGTCCATGGGGTCACTGGTAATTAATAAACTTGTTTTTGACTTAGTATTGTTAAATTAATTATAAAACACATTGTGTAGCACTTATATGTTTATAACTGTAATATATCAGTGTAAATGTGTATTTTATTTTTTGTATTATGTCAGAATGTATTTTGTTTATTTACTTTCAGTAAATTCATATTTTTTTAAAATAATCTTTTGTTCTCGACTTTTCAATATGCTCGCGCCCCCCTTTTATAGTTGTCAAGCCCCCTAAGGGGGCGCGCCCCGCAGTTTGAGAAACGCTGCTATATATATTTAAAAAAGTAATTATTCACACCTTTTTTAAAATTAATATATGTTTATTTTATATATCTTACCCATCAAAAAAGAAAGAAAAACTGCAAGGAAATCAAGAAAAAAAGAAGGTCGAAGAATTCACTGTATTTTCAATATGAAGAAAATAATTTGATACTAAAATTAATTAATTTTAAGGACATTTTATAATTTAAAGCTTACATGTAATATTACACATACATTATTTTATAATTAGAACACGGAGACACGGGACAACTCCACTGAGGGTGAAAGAGGATATCGAAGATGTTTCTAGTAATCTGGGCAATAGGGGTTAAAGATTGCACTTCTTGGATGAAACATCCAGAACTCTTTTGCTCTCGGTGAGTAAGGATCTAATAAAACCAGTTCAAAATTTATGACCACCATAAAATGTATTAAGAGGTCTCAGGGGTGTTAAATTTTTCTAGAGGTCTGAAAATATAAACAATTTTCAAACAGGTATAATTCTTTTAAATTTAAATTAAATGATTCAAATCTTTTACACATTATTTATAAAAGAATGGGTTCAGAAAAGTAAAAAAATTTTTAAAAAATATAATCAAAATTTTTAAAAATATAAGCAAAAAAAAAATTCATGATAAATATTAAGAATTTTTGGTTGCGCACGCTATTTTCTAAAATAGTAGCTTTAATTTAAAGCTATAAGTTGAATAATAAAGTTAAATGTTTTTAAATTACACTGTAGCTATTTTATATAAATATAATAATAACTTCATATTTTTTAATAAAAAAAATAATTTTTAAAAAATATTTAAAATTTTCAATGTTTTACAAATATTTTGAAAACAAAAGATATATAATATAAAATTAGGTAGGCTTAAAGATATGATGCATTTTATAATTTAAAAATTTTTTATAATCAGATGCTACTATTTTAGAAAATAGGGGCCCCACACAAAAAATACTTAATATTTATTTACCATAGAATTTTATATGCTTATGTTTTTTAAAATTATGATTATTTTTTAAAAACTTTTTATACTTTTCTAACCCCCATTCTTTTATAAATAATGTGTAAAAAGATTCGAATCATTTAATTTAAATTTAAAAGAATTATACCTTGTTTGAAAATTGTTTATATTTTCAGACATCTAGAAAAATTTAACACCCCTGAGTTAAAGAGAAAACTTGAAATTTTTTCAAAAATACTGTAAAAAAAGGGAGAACAAAAATTGAATCACAAAAGAAAAGTTTGAGTTATATAGAAAATGCACTTCGCTATAGCGAGGTTATTTTACGAAGAAAATCGTGAAATGTTCAAGGTTCCAAGAAAAGTTCGCTATATAGAAAAATTCGCAATATAGAGGCTCGTTATGTAGAAGTTCAACTGTATATGCATTTTTGAATTCTATAGAAAATGTAAGATATATATATATATATATATATATATTTTATTAAAGATAATATAAAGTTAAAAAATAAAATGATCTCTAAAGCAGAAAAGAATTGAACAAGACATTGAAATCGGTATTTAGTGCTGCCACCAAGGACCTTTTAAAGCATGAGCCCCCATTATGCATTTCACCAAAAAATAATTTTAAGAAATTTAGACTATATTAATGGGATCTAGAGATACACGCCCTACAGTTTTCTTTTCATGAATAACATGTGGCTGCGGTATCCGAGTATTATAGGTATCGGATCGTGGCTTTCCTTGTCACTAGTTCAGCCCAGTACCACTAAAGACCCGCCGTGTAGGGCAGCGATGCACGTTAAATCTGTCGAGAGCTGAAACGTACTCCCGTTGGTGTGGTGTGGTAGTTAGGAGAGGAGGGTGCCAATCAGGTGCCGTCCACGTCACTTGACCATGGTTCAAAATTACGTGGTCCGTCACCCAAAGCCCTCGTGTAGCTGAACAGTGCGATGTTAATATTCAATCAATCAATTTCATGTATAACATCTAGTTAGTTTTTATTCGAATATGAACATAACTGTTTCCTTTATGATATATTTTTTTAGAAATTTATATTTAAAAATTTTTTGTTTAATTACAAAAGAATGCATTTTGGAAAAATTCCATGTACTGTTTGATGAGATATTAATTTTTATGCAGAATGCTCTATACACACACGCGATTAAATCTGGAATCATTAAAGTATTATTATATATAATGTCTCAAGTTTAAATAAGTTTTCTGACCCATTTGTTAAAGAATTACAAAAAAAATACTTTGGAAAATAGAAATTTCCAAAATAACATTTCGATAGGGATTTCTATTTTCAGTGTCAGTAATACAAATTTTAAAAATATTTTTATGTGGTAGTCCCATGCGGAACTTAAATAACAACTAATTAATCAGTAGCAAAAGATAAAATAAGGCCCTTTTACAGTGTTAGAATTATACCTTGAAACAAAGCATAATTGATTGTATTTTATATAATAGTTTCATGTTATTATCTTAGAATCTTACCCACACAAAATTAGCCTTTCTTATAGATTTCATGTGTCTTAACTTACATTTTACTCAAGATATAAATGGTAAATATTGCGAAATAAAATCTTGAGAGTTATCTTTTTATCAATGTGTGACCTTAATCAAATGCATAAATCCAATAAAAATGGAGAGCCAATTCCACTTTTAGATATTTAGGATATGTTTCATATTTACTCAAGAGATGGCGCCACGAGCATAGCATTGTGATTGATGGCTTACTGAAAAATGTGTCAATTTAAAATTGGAATATATTTTTTGTCGAAAAAGTTTGAAGAACTTTATCTGAGAAATATGAAGGGTTTAATAATTAATTCAATTTTTATATCTAAACATTTTACACTTATTTTTATTATTTAAAGTAATTTAAAAGTATATTTCGTATATTTAAAACACACACACAAAGGGAATAGTTTTTTAAGACTCTTAATATTACTCTATTAAATGTTTGCTTATGCATAAATCTGACATGTAGTAGATTAAATTAATAATAATAATGAATACTCAGGCTAGTTTTCTCTTTGAATGAATGAAACATTTTATAGGCTAAAAACTTTTATAGAAAATTTCAGAATAAATCAGGGGCGTAGCTACCGCCGTATCAGCCGTATCAATGATACGGGGTCCCGAAGCTACATGGGCCCCAACATGTGTAACAACAGTACCACGAACAGGGCTTTCTTTTTTAAGAAAGGGCCCCCGAATCCAGTTTTGATACGGCACCCACTCAGAACTAGCATTAATCATGAATTCAATTGGATGCCATCATATCTAAATGTCTGTTGTTCTAAATCGAAAGAGAAAAATTCTTGGTACAAACATACATACAGGAAGGAGAATATTGATAGAACTGAGAGCAGAAATTTATAACTTAAGCCTAGTGAGAGTATGCAACTTGTACGTCCTTGATAAAGAATTGGCGTCATTTAGTGCCAATTAATTGTAAAATATTTGGTATTCTGAAAACTTGGAATGTACAGCAAGTTATATATTAACGAAATAGAATTTAAAAGATGATTAACATTTTAAAAATATAATTTGAATATTATCTTTTGAAGTATATTTGTTTTCTTTTTATGAAACTAATTGTTTCACCCAATGGCGTGACGTATACCCCCAACCCCCGCATCGCGGGGGTAGGAAGCCCGATTAACGCCAAGTACGTACCCTTTGTCAGAGCCAGTTTGGAGCCCAAAACCTGACTTTGCAGAGGGGCCCAAATTTTCTTCGTTACGCCACTGGTTTCACCATGTTTTGCTATTTGAATAAAATGTAGATGTGGAGACGATACACTTTAACTTTAGAATACTTGCAGTTAATTTATACTTAATTTCACATACTAAAATGGTGATAGAGAAATAAATCACACCTTTATATAAAGGTTCTGCAAATATTTAGAGCTTATAAGTCCTAAGTTAGGAGCTCAAGACATTTGATCCAATGTGTTTCCTATTTACAGTAATAATGCTCAGTCTGCGAAGTTGTAAAATTGCAGTTGTGATAAGAAGCTCAGGAAACAAAGCGCAGTCAGTACTAAGGTTAGTTAAAAGATTAGGAAATATTAATAAAGAGTTGGAAAAAAGTTATATCGCCCACTGGTCCTACAATTTTATTATTGTCCTAACTTGCGTTTTTTCAACAACACCTGCAAATACCCATATTAATTCCGGATTGGCATCCAAAGTGTGTAACATTGCGGATCCTCCTTTGATAATAAATAATACAATTGTATACGCACGCGGTAATTATTATTAAAAAAAAGTTCTTAAATAACCTTATGGACAGAAAAGATTCTTTCGCGAAATTAAATAACGCGCGAGGAATGTTAGTCATATTAAGAATATATTTCATTCCTAGAATTCAGAGAAATAATGGTCAAAAAAAAATTCTCGGACAGATACACGCATATTGTATTTTAATGTAAGTCATAACACTTTAATATTCCGTAAAATCCAGCGTATAACGCTCACTTATAACACAAAAAGTAAGATGTAAAATGACGGTTACGCGTTATACGCCGGGTATAAAAATGAGAGCTTTTAAAATAAAAAAAGATGAGCATAGGAAAAAAAATTATTCTTCTACACATATATCAAAATACTATTCATTTAAAAGGAAAAAATGACATTTCTTTTGAACTTAAATGGTTTTATTTCACGAAGTATACTATTTTTTTCGAAAGCCTGCAATAATACCTCGAATAAATGACTTCAAAACGTACAAACATTGCATACGTGCATTCCAAGTTTCTTCGTAAAAAAAGGGGTGCGCGTTATACGGCGAATGTATCAAATAAATTAAGAATTGCAGCTCTAAAGTATGTTTGCGCGTTATACGCCGGATTTTACGGTAATTAGAGCTACGAATAGGAGGACAATATAGACAAGAACCAGAAAAATGCTGGTTTACAGATACATATCAAGAGTGAATCTCACGAAATATGGCTCAGAAATAAACTAAATAATTATATATAATAGGGTTTGATGCAAGTTAAGTATATTTCGTCTGAAATAGATCCCATATATACGTGAAAAGAGAAAGAATAATACACATTTTGGCATCGTCATTTGACCGTTCCGAATTACTTAGGGATTTGGTTATGCTAAGTCAGGGCTGTCCAACACGTGGCCCGCATGTGGCCCGCCAGTACATAAGTTGCGGCCTGCCGACTTTTTTAAAAAATTTAAATATCAGATTTTTAAAGTTTTTTCATTTTGAAATTTATTTAAGGGGAAAAATTAATTTATATATATATATAGTAATATAAAATAACAGTGAAGAAGTACTAGAACCTACAGTGCTAAAGCAGGAATATATATATATATATATATATATATATATATATATATATATATATATATATATATATATATATATATATATATATATATATATAATCAATATTTGCCTGTTCCGTTTTGTTTTAAAATAAATCCTTTTTGATAATAGAAATGTCCTTCAGATTAAAATAGATTTTATTTTATCAAACAGTTATATCGGTTTTTACTATAGTAAATTACTTTTTTAATAAATTCCGAATTGTGCATTTTGCATATCCCTTACTATGGATGGTACAGGATCCTCCTCCTTTTCTGTATGGTGTGCTCAAAAAGCAAGAGACAGTCAGAGATGTTTTTTAAAGTTTAAAAAAATTCAGGACGGTTAAGATAAAGGGCAATGTATATACTTAATCGTTTGCGCGCGAATTACAGCATTATCAAATTTCAACAATGAGTAACGAAAGATCAATTCAATAGGAACACACCGTAATTTTCAAGAAAATGGCAACTGTAATATTTCAAACATTTTTTGATCATTGTATTATTATATTATATAAACATTATTATATTATCTATGTCTGTACACATGAAAAATAATGAAAACAATAATAATTCATTCAGTTTTAAATTTTCACTCCAATAAATGTTTTTTTTGTTTCAAAATCTGATATAAAGGTAGATATTTTTATGTGCGGCCCGCGAGATTAGAATGTTTTTCCGAAGTGGCCCGCAAGGTCATTTAGGTTGGACACCCCTGTGCTAAGTGAATGCCTGACTCGGAAGGAAATAAACAAGAAAAACAGTTTTTTAATTTACTTCAAAATATATCGCAATTCCTTTAATTCTATAAGAGTTCATTTTCCTTCAGTTATCTCTTAAGAACTCTTGCATCCATGTTAATAAAGAGTAATAACTAGTGAACCTCGATTTCGGAAACAAATCAATGATTACTGTTCATAGTCGTGTGAGGTTAACGTTTGTTAAATATATGTTACTTCAACATATTTGTGGTTAATGCTGTTGTATTCCAATGTATATTTAAAAATTAACCTCCAGCTGCGCTGTATGGAAAGTACGATATCACGTAGGAGCTGCTATATTAATGATCTATATCTCCCTTTCTTTTTTAGCGACGAAATACATATCTTCGCACTCAGCTATGTGTTATGAGGTCGGAGTTATAGTTGCGTTTTTATTGTAAATAAATTATTTGTTATTCTGCTAACATTACTGTTTTCATTATTGATGTCAATACTACGTTAACGTACACCAAACATAACATCATCCAAGTTCCACGTTGATGAAAAAACCATCTCCAACTACGTCATTTAGTCGCAATTGAAAATAACAAGGCGAGTTGGTAGTGTAAAGCAGACATGCAATGCACGTAATTTCGAAAATTTATCAAAATTTCCAACAATGTTTTTATAGTCTTGGAGACAAATGAAAAAAAAACCAACATCTTTATTACATTTATACAAAATAAGTCAACAGTAACTCTGATGCAACTTTTAAACCGCACTCTGATGCCTTAGCGAATATTTAGAAATAATACATGTATTTATTGTACATCGATGTAAAAGCATTTGTATTGCAATAAAATCAAAATATGTTAATGTTTAACCAATATAATCTTTTTTATTTTTAATTAGGAATTTGTTTTGTTTAATCATTATTTTATTTTTTTTTAATTTAATTATGTCTGTGTTTATATCTTAAATGAAAAAAATATATTTGTAACAAATGTACACATTTTATCACACACAGGTGATGAAAATGACTTTACACAAAGGTGTTCATACATGCGAGAACTATTTACGACCAAGGCAGAAAATGTGATAAGAAGGAAAAAGAAATAAAGTAACTTTTATAGCATTGTTTTAGTAAAATTAATAGATTATGACTCCAAAGCATTTGTCAAATTTTGGAGCTCGGAGATCACAAAGTGTTGGCAAAAGATATACGATATTTCCATAATTTATTCAACTTAGCAAAGATAAAAAAAAATATTATCATTTCTATTCCTCTCTCTCATTCATCGTATTTTAGAAAAGCAGGAAGAATAAATGTTACCTTTAATAGAACATTTTAAAACTATTAAAATGTAATAACTAGACTAATTTTTCAAACTCTAATATTTTACAAAAATGTTAAAGATAACTTTTTATTTTAACAAAGAAAAAATCCGTTATGAACAAACTAAACTTATACTTTGAAATTGTCTCCGAAAAAAAAAGTAAAATAAATGATTAAACTTGGCTACGTCCAAAAGCGAATAAAATTAAACTTGAAAAATCCCAGATACTCACAAGAGACAAAAATGATATGATAGTTAAGAACAACTTATTATGATTAAAATAACAATCAATATTGAAAAAATAGATGATTAGCATAGCTAGAAATGCAATTTTCTTTAATTATTTTAACCTGAATAGTATGCTTTAAAGTTATTTTATTGCGTTTAACAAAAAAGTTAAATTTATAACATATATATAATAAATAATTAAATTTGTTATACATAAAATAAATGAAGGTTTCGTGGTTAACCTCGGATTTAAAAATCGACTGAAAAGGCTATTACTTTTTATCTCAAATATTCAAAGACTAACTATTAAATTCTGTTAGACTTGAAGTTGCATTATTATGATAATAAAATGTGTAAAATATACAATAAGAAACTAATACAATACATATTCGGGTTCATTATACATTACCAAGTTTTCCATTATTGTTCTCCCGGGTTTAATTTATTTAATCAAAAATATAACAGTAAAATATAACAGTTTCATATACAGTTCTGTATATGAAATAGTCTAATTCAAAAAGTCTATTGATACATTTTTTTTATTTTTGAACTAATAGTATAATTATCGTTTAGGATACACATCATCATAGTTTAAAAGTATGTAATCTAATACTGAGGTGTAATCCGTTCAAATTATCATTTCTTCATTATTTATTGATGCAAAAACATTTTAAAGTTTATTTTTAACTATTTCAACAAAAGTACTTACCGCAAACGCAAAAGTTGCCGGACTGTGCCTTAAACTTGCAAAAACTGAAAATAAAATAACATTATTCGATTTTAATATATGTGTTTATTCATCACAAGTACTTTTTTTACGATAAATTCAAATCTGTGAGCATTTCATAAGACCATAGATTTTAATGAAATTAAACACCATATTTTTTAATCTCAGAGAATAAATAACTATGAGATAGAAATATTTAAATATTAGAGGGTACTGTGATAAGACTTTTTCTTCCAATTTAAACAGGAGTGGAAAAGAATATATAGTACATTATGCATTACTGTGTTGATAGACGCCAGTTGAAGTCTTGCTATTTTCACACCAAATATAACTTGTATACTACATTTAAAATGACTCCGTGTGTTTTTTTAACCCTTTCAGAACCATAATCTCATATGTTATCACTTCAGAGGGAACACGGTATCATGTGAGATTGTGTTTTCGCCGTTCTGAGGCCCGTGATCACACCGGTGTGATCTGAATTTGGAACGCTTAGAGTATGGAATGATTATAAACTGTAAATTTCGATGTAATTTATTACAGTAATGATTTTATATGAATTTTTAATTGGAGTTAGGCTTACCAAGAAAAATCATTCGGTCCTGAACTTGTTAAATCACGATTAAATTACTTCTCATGTAATATGTATATTTTAAAGTTATTTTTCATTCGGATATCTAAGATTCATTTTGGTTAAGAACACGACAGACACATTTGTTTCAAATTAAAGCATATATCATTTAAAACAGCTGAAATTAAGACACATTTGAATCTGATTGTGAATTATGCGGCAGTAGCTTTCAGAAATATTTGCACTTATAAATGGTATTGTAAAAGTGTGATTTAATGTAAGGACGACATGTAAAATAATAAATAGAAACAGAATTGACGTTGTTCATGCATGTGAGCTTTAGAAGGAAAATATTACGTCATTTTTCCCTATAATTTAGAAACTAGAATATTTTAAGTATATCTATGCGATGTTTCACGAAATTAATCCGACCTTCGTGTTTTTGTAATACAAAATGGATCTTCTTCTAAGATATATCAAGCATATCGATAAGGGATTATAATGTAAAAATAGTATTACGATTGCAAAAAAAATTATTTTTCTTTAATCAAAATTACTTCGTAATTAAAACGTTAAAATATTTAATCAAGAAACTTTTACTGCCATTGAATGACAAAATTCGTATTCGAGTAGAATTTATTCTTTAATTTTTTAGCTATTCATTCCAATGTAGAATTATGTTAAATTTATGGCTTATTTATTTGTATTATTCACATTCATTTTTATATTACATTTTACTTTACATTTTCTTACATTTATATTACATTTTACTTTACATTTTCTTACATTTATATTACATTTTCTTACATTTATATTACATTTTCTTACATTTATATTACATTTTCTTACATTTATTTTACATTTTCTATTTTAAAAGAATTGTGAGAATGAAAAAAAAACTGAATATAAAACATTCATTAAATTTCTCAATTTCATAACTTTGAATGATTTGTTCTTTCATGGACATTTACATATGATCTTTGTGTGATTTAGTAAATTTAATATAAAAGATGAAAAAATTACACTCTCAAAAGTACTACCAAATATATTAAACACAAAAATGTTCACCTTTATATGTAAAAAAGGAATCATGATTTTCTTCATGTCAGTCATCCAAATACGACATAAAAATAATGATTTCCCGTTTTCAAGCCATAATTCATGGAATAATACTTTTAATGTTGATTTTATTTCCACATCCAAAGTTTACGGAATTATATGTCTTTAAATGTCAGCTGGTACTCTTTATTTAAACAATGGCTTAGGCTAGGAAGCTATGTGTACTTTGTTGGAAATACTTATGTCGCAAATGAAACGTGCTCAAAGAATCAGTGGAGAAAAGGAAAGATTTAACGATAACATCAATTAATGAAAAGTACATAAAAAGAAATTTTAACAAGACAGGAAAAAATGACTTTGTGTGTGAAAAGGATTCTCTTTCTTGCCTTATAGAGTATTTTCCTCTCTAAAAAGGAAATATTTTCTGATATCCACATGCCTAATAAATCCAATGAGTATATTCTAATTTAAGGTGACTGCCTGCCTTGAAAATGTCGTTTTTCGTCTACATAAGGCATTTTTTTATTTCAAAATCTTATAGTTTGAACATTTTTCTTTCCAAAACAGTTTTTCTTTTTTCCTTTACGTGAAATAGAAATAAAGTTATAGTGATTTTGAAAAACATCACTCTTTTCAAAAGGGCAGTAAGATAAAACTTTAAATGAGTTTTTCTCAAAATTATGTTTTCGAAAGAAACACTTTACCAGATACATGATATCGTAAGAACCAAACCAGATCACGTTTTGAAATTTTCTGGGAATATTTAGTATACTATTTTTCATAAAGTGGACCATAAGTTTTGTTGTAGATTAAATGCTTTTTCATTTAGGGTAGTTTTTATAAAGAAAAAAAATATATCAAAATTTTCATATTATTATGTATAATTGTCTGTAATTTTTTTGTATTTTATTATTTCTCGTAGATTTTGGTTCATTTTGAAGAGCACCGTAATATGTATGTTGTGTATAAATAAAATTATGATAATTGTATTGAAGTTTTATACAGTGTTACCCGTTTTAGTAAAAATTGGGTAAAATTTCCTTGAAAACAACCAATTTTTCTAAAAATACAATATTTATTTAAAAAATATTATGTATTTACATATTTTTTTTATTATTTTTCTTCCTAAAACACTCAATTTGTTTTAAAAAATAGCAGCACAGATGTCATTCTTGTTCCTTGACCGTGGTTCAAAACTACGAACTCAGAGGTCAATAGCCTTCTTGTTGCTTCAAAGTGTGTCGCAAATTAAATTTAATCATTACCCTATTCATTTCTCCTGTGCATAAATAACAGCACATAACAATTACATAATATTCAAAATATAGTACTTACTAAAAGCAAGGATACATAAAACTAGAGACAGAATCACAGAAGCAAAGCACAACCCAATAACATATATGCGTAGATGTTCTTTCCGTTTCCGCTCTGCTAAGCTATCATTTGCTTTCAAAGGAATGTCCTCTATAATATAATTTTTATACTTAAATCAAAGCATAGTATTCAAACTTTTACAAATCTTGAAATAGATTTTGATTTAAAATATATATTAAAAATGAAAACAGACTTCAAATTTTTTTAATTGAGTTGTGACATGCATTTTTGAAAAATTTTCCTTTTAAATCGACAGGATTTATGCAGTGACCCATTAACCTGTGTCAGTTTACTCTAAATTTATAACTAAAATTTAGATAAAGAAAATTGGTTGAATGTTGACGTCGAAGGTACTCTTATTTATTTTAAATATGAAATCAATCAACCAATTATTGTACATAAAACGGCAAACGAATCGCATCATCCTTATCTTATAGAATACGCTATTAAACAAGTAATATTTAAAAAAAAAATTGTCAATTCCTACTTAGGTCAACAAAGAAAAATTTTATTTTAGTTTCTTTTTATTAAATAGTTACAGTTAATAAAAATATGTATATACATATGACAGAATCACAAAGTGACCAAATAGAGAGCGATTTTCTTTGCAATTTTCCATTTCCTTTCTATGTGTAGTGTTGGACTTTTTGTTACTATTTATACATTAATTAAATTTAATTCTTCTAATAAAATAGTATAGTAAAAAAGAAATCACATTTTCTCTCTCTCATAAATTAGGCCATCCCAAGTGGGACTAGAAATCCAACTCGCTATCTATTGCGCTACAGATTATTTTGCTACAGATTATTTCGATTTGTTACTATTTATACATTTTTGAAGTTATACTTCTTTTGGCGCGATAGGGAAAATGATGAGAGTAAATATTTACGATGCACGCGCACACCGTTGTCTAATAACTTTGGAAGTTACTGAGGTATCTTGGCTATATGGGTGTCAATCGAATTGGCGTACCCCCATGTATTTGATATCTATGTGCTTGTGGTTAGGATAGGGGAGGGCTTGAACACTAAAATATCAGTCCTCCATGTTATTCCTATGGGGTAGGAAATTTTCTAACATGCCACTTTTTTGGTGCGGTGCTAAGAGACTGATATTTGGGGGATCGTAATAACTATTGTTATAAACTATATTTGTTGGGACGCATCCCCCGGTGCATTACCCCTCTACAGCTTTTTGGCCATATCTCGGCACCCGAGCCTCACAGTCCATTCGGACCTGGCTCATTCGATCTCTCTCTATCTGCTCTTCCAGTTATTATAATTTCATGCTCCTAGGGTTATTTCTTCCATAGTTTTTTTTAATTGTTTTAAACTTTTTAAATTTGTTTAAATTTACAATATCTTGGCTCCTGTTTGAGTCTCGGACTTGAGATTTGAACCAACTGTTTCACTCGTCGAGACTCATCCAGTTATCTACTTCATTCCTATTTTGTAGGCATGGGGAGGGCTTAAGCACTAAAATATCATGATCCCATGTTAATCCAGTGGAGACTGAAAAAAATTTTACTCCCCTAAGGAATTGAGCTTGGGACTTGATTTTTGGAGGTCCGCCATATTTTCGTATTAACGGGTGCTTTGCGTGGAATTGGCCCCTTCCAGAGCTCCCCCTCCCCTACAGGACTTCCCCAGTAATAACTCGAATCCTATGCTACTTTGGTCGACCGCACCGGCTGGATTCGATTGTTCTCCCTATGAGCATCCTAGATAAATTTTTTCAGGGCAATAGCCCATTTCTGCACCCATATTTAACATTTTAAAATTATTTTAAGGTTTTAAAGTTTTTTAAATCCCTCATTGCTCCGATGATTTTTGAGCTTCGTTAATGAAACTCGGACCATAGGTTCTCCTCATTAAACTCTTTCATCTGTTATAATTCGTGTGTAGATAGTGGGCCTAGGGAGGCGTTATCACTAAAATTAGAATCCCCATGTTATCCCTATAGGATTTGATCGTTTGATGACGTCACGATATTATATTACAGACATAGAAGGATGAAACTTTGAGATCACCTACTACTCTGTGTATCATTGAGATGTACGTGACCATTTAAGTCACAGTTTCTGCCCACCCCCGGGGGAGTTAGTTTCGTTATCCTTTCCAGAGCTAGCACCGCCCCATTTACAACTACAGACTCCGGATCGGTTTGAATGGATTCTTGTGTTTTCCCACAACCAGGCCGAGTTTCGAGTTGCTGGGTGCCCTGCTTCTATTTTATTTAATTGTTTTAAATTTTTTAATTATTTTAAAATGTGACCATAACTCTTTAGGTGGATGTCTTAATATATTCTCAGGAGCGATTCTTCCCACCAAGACATTCAATATAAGGTCTCAGGTGTCACATTTGGTTCACCTCATCTCCAGATGCAGTCTGCCGAATACCCCCACATGTTATTGGTCCTATTGTCCCTGCGCGGGGGTGTTTAAATTTATTTAAATCGTGATTATCTCGGGTTTGGCTGGTCCGATTGACTTAAGGTTGGTATCGCTCAACTCTGCTCGTGACCGCCTTTCGTCCTTGGCTCAGCTTGCCCAGCTCAAGAGATTTAGAAAGATTTTTATCTTGTGACGCCAAAGAAGTATAACCTCTTACGTGCGTACAAGTGCACACACACTTTTTAAAATTTAATTAATGAATTAATATTTGAAAAAAAACTGTATTAGCATTAAGTTTCCTCCTCTACAAATTTAAAAAAATGTATTGGAACTTGAATGGGTCAATAGAAAGTGTTTTATTAACGATTGAAAATTTGAACAAGATATATAAATATATATATAGGGAGAGAGTGAACTAATAGTAGGAATTGAAGAAAACTCAATTGTTGTAATTATGACATGTTTTTTAGTAATTTAACTAGTTTTTGAGAACGATTCTTAGTTAATATGTAATAAAAAGTTTAAAACATTGTGATTGTGTGGGGGGGATTAGCTAGTGATAAAGCTAGTTAAACCTCACTTTTTAATATGTTTCAAAGCAGTCCTCAGTCAGCAAAGTTTGTCATACTGCAACATCCATCCAACTGCCCTAGGTCAGCATCCAACTCACCTTACTCATCCCAAATCCAACTGAAAACAGCGATGCTACAAAAGCGGAACCGCCAAACACAGGAACTCACAAACTGTCACATTCCCAATATCGATACCCATTCTGAAAGTTATATAATTGTGGGCCGAATCTATTATCAATTAACCTGTTTTATTGACCCATCAAAATAAATGCTTAAAAACTTACTCAATCAATTTTTCTTTCTTTTAATAAATAGAATATTGATTACAGTAATTGAAGATAAATAATATCGAATTCAGAGTTTTTATTTTCAGTTATTCGATTATTATCAAAATGTTCTTATATACGAAGACACCGAAAAAGAATATCACTTTATAGACTACGTTTTTTGTGTGAGTGACACAGAAATTCAGTAATAAATTATGCATGAGAATAGTTTCAGAACTTTCTTGTTTAATTATCTGAAGCCCAAACGTTTAAAATTTTCCTTGTTTTCTGTTTTGGTTTCATTAAAAGAGAAATTAAAAATTAGATATTAAGGGAGATATTTTAAAACTATGTGTATTCTCTAAAGTATAATAAAATTAACATAATTAATTAACCGTGTTATTTATAATTAATAATAGCAAGATTGTTTTTGAAAGCTCTCCATAGTTTTTTATTTGATTATTCATCAAAATTTTTACTGTCATAATTTTTAAAATTATTTTCTGAATTATACAGAAGGTCGTTTGCACTTTATGGAAACGATTTTGATAACTAATTTTTATCTATAAATGCTGTATTTTTCAATTCCTACTATTACTTCATTATCTCCCTATATATATCTTGTTTAAATTTTCAATCGTTAATAAAATACTTTCCATTCATCCATTCAAGTTCAAATACATTTTTGGATATTAGGACATTTGTTGTAGTGGATGACACTTGATGTTAATACAGTTTTTACAAATATTAATTCATGAATTAAACTGAAAAATTAATAAATAGTAACAAACAAAAATAATAGTCCAACATTATATATAGAAAGGAAAATCGTCCGTCGTGTCCCTGTAGCGCAACGGATAGCACGTTGGACTTCTAATTCAAAGGTCGTGGGTTCGAGTGCCACCCAGAATTGCTTAATTTCTGAAAATGTGATTTATTTTTTGCTATGCTATTTTATTAGAGTAATTAAATTTAATTAATGAATAAAAAATAACAAACAAAAAAAATAGTTCAACACCATATATAGAAAGGAAAATGGAAAATTGCAAGAAAAATCGCTGTCTATTTTGTCATTTAATATTGTGATACTGTCTCATATGTATATACATATATTTATATTAATTGTAACTATTAATAAAAAGTAACTAAAATAAAAATTTTCTTTGTTGTCCTAAGTAGTAATTGACTTAAGAATTTTTTTTATAATACTTGTTTGTGGTGATTTGTTCCTATCCGATAGCTATGATTCTTGACAATAGTTCTATCTCGAATTTTCCATAAAATTAAACTTTTTCTTTGTACTGCCATGCCAATTTTACGCCATTCCCTTTAAACTGTTTCTCTAAGTCCGTTCAGTGTTCTTGAATGCCGTTTTCCTAAGTCTCTTTTTAATAAACCGAAAGCACAAAAGTCTATTGGAGAAGCGCCAGGTGATTTTTCGCATATTTCATTAAATGGGATTATTCCTGTATTTCGGATTCTTTCTTTACTAAAGAAGTGGCAGTTGACTTAAAAGCGTGTGACTAGATGCTGTCCATATGAAGCTCAACTTTATGAATGTCCTTTCCACATAAGGCTGGAATTTCTTCTTCAAAACTTGGTTCTAAAATATTCTGTTGATAGTAAAGTAAAATAATTTTGTCTTTACTTGAGACTTTTTGGATTTTTAATTTGCCGTTGTAACAAAATCCTACAACTATCATGAATCCCTTTGGAAACTTTTCTCTACACTGACGAAGCCATCTCGTACGGTCATTCTCATTATTTTAGCAATAGAAAATTGATCTTTTATTACAGTCACATAAATATATCCATGCCTCATTGAGTGTAACCACAAATTTCAATTTTTCAGCAGCTAGGTGTTTTTCATATAATTTTCTAAAATTTGTTTTTTTTCCAGCAATATATGTTTTGGTAAAAGTAGATAAACTTTAAGTTTAAGCATCTTTTTTAACTTTAAATCTTTATGAATGATTTTACATACAATGTTAGAAGGCATTCCTAGTTTCTATGCAATGAATCTTTAAGTCGGCGGATTTTCTTTTAGGATCAGAGACCTTACTTTCTTAATAGTTGCCTGCGTTCGAACAGTCTTAGGATGAGGTTCCGTGGTCATGTTTTCATTCTTACTTTCAGCTAGACATTTTTTTTCTTTCAAATTAAATATATTATAGGTCCTTTTTTTTAAACGCAATATCCGAAATTTTACATCGCTTTATAATTTGTTGATACGAATATTTCTCCTCGGAATGCACAGTTACGTAACCTTCGGGCCATCTATCAATTTTAAGAGCCATTTTCAAAATAAATCTCTAATTTTACATTTCAATCAAAAGAAAACAACAGCAGATGATCATTATGAATTTGGCCAGTTTCATCTCGGAAACGCTAATGAGGAAAAACAATTCCAAAATCGTTTCCATAAAGTGCGAATGACCTTCTGTAAAATTAAGACACAATACTGCAACGTATATCGCAATGAATTCAAAAGTAAATCCTTTAGATCCTACGCAATAAAACGGAATTACTTCCGTCTGTTCGTATCACGAAATTACACGTTAAAGTTTGATGAGAGAAAGCGTGTCTTTTCAAGAAGTTTCTACAGGTGAACTAATGGAAACACGTGACCTCTTCTCAACGTTTCATGCTATAGTCTTCCAACTTCTTTAATCTTATGTTAACATAAAAAAAAATCCCTTGCTATATGTTCTTCCTGCGCTATTTTTACCCAGTATTTATAAATTTTTTTTCCTTTCTTTTTTAACGTAGCTATTTATACTTTTATCAATCAAGCAACGCGACATCAAGGAGACGACAGAAACAAATAAAAGTTTATACATTCGATAAAATTGATGACCATATAAATGATTACAAAACCACGACTAGAAAGAATTTCGTTCTAGAATTATGACGCAGTTTTATAGCTGAACGACTGAGCCTGAAGAAATACTCTGTCAGAAACCTTTCCAAATTTAATTTAGGATAACAAGTAGTTAAAATAACATGTACTTTAAATATATATATTTAATAAGTAAAACTAAAACATATTAGTTTGAGTATATTAATTTATTGCAAGTCATACGTTATGAGTTAAATTGAAAAATTTCACGAATTTATACTTTTACAAAAAGCCATTTAGACATGACTCCATGTAAATCTCTATAATTATAACGTAATTAAAACCATAAATAGAAATCATGAATAAACATTATTAGAAGGTTAATATCAGAAAACATAGGTAACAATATAATTATATAAAATTAGGTGATAGTGATGCATATAAACATAGACAGAGTACTCTAATTTATTTATTTTTGTAACAGAAGTCTATCGAGATCTTCTGTGCATATATTAGCTGCTCTTTACTCTTTTTCTGTTTGTTACTTTTAGCATAATTTAGTAATTTTGACAGTAGTTCAAGTAAAAATGATTTCATACACATTACACCGTCCAAAAAAATAATTTTTTATTTACCAATTTCATTTTAGAACTTATGGTTAATTACTGGTATTTAGGAATTACGAACAAAAAATTGAAGAAATAATATAAAATTGGTTCTATTGTTTCTAGCTTTATATACTTTTTATAAGAAATCGGTGTTCAACTATAATAATTCATGCATTTTTTTTTAAATGAATGTTTATTTGGAAGTAATTGGATAGTTTTAAAATGTGCTATGAAATTTATCAATAAAAAAAATTATAAGTGACTTCCTATCATAAGTATTTACCATTAGTTTGCGCTCTCTCTCTTTGGTTAACATTTTTGAATAAATGGTGAATAATGCCTTATTTATGGAATATATGCATGTAAAAGAATTTAAATTCTTTATTCTCTCCTGTATTACACCAACGTAAATGTTCTTTTTCCATAAAACGAATAATTATTTAATATTTTTTTTTAAATTTTATTTCAATCAAGGAAGAAATTTAAACTCAAATTAAGACATAAATTAGGCCGGAAAAACAGGTTTCATAAGAGCTCACAATTTAAATAAATTTTTTAATAGTAAACAACACACAAAAGCTTTCTTAAATTTATTCTTATATGTGTTTTTTAACCAGTCGATGTTTAATATTTTCAAATTTAATAGTAAAACTAACAATATAAATTAATATTCACGTACTTAAAATTCAGAAAGGAACTGTATAAAAACTAAAAACTCAGTAATAATTCATTCAGCAAATTTAATAAAAAGAAAAACAATCCAAATTAATTTAAAGGTGTAAAAAGTAGAGAAAATAGAGAGTTGTGTTAAAAATAACTTTTAAACTCTTATCTTATGTAGAGGAAGGATATGATTACAGAAAAAAGCTTAGTGTAATAATTTTAGAGCAAAATGATACAAACCTAGGTCTATAAAACAGTTCAAGTAAAAAAGCAATTCGGCTTTTTGGGTAGAACATATTGTAATTATAAATTGCTGTTAAACAAGTTATATAAAAAAAATTAAGTCAATTCCTATTTAGATCAACTAAAAAAAAAATTTATTTTAGCTACTTTTTATTAAATAGTTACAATTACTATAAATATGTATATACATATGACAGAATCACAATATTAAGTGACAAAATAGAAAGCGATTTCCCTTGCAATTTTCCATTTTCCTTTCTATATAGAGTGTTAGACTATTTTTTGGGTTGTTTGTTACTATTTATTCATTCCTTAAATTTAATTATTCTAA